>JAOTQW010000029.1:1723115-1737045 GCA_026260075.1 Sisor rabdophorus | reverse complement strand
TATATATATCCATCCATTTCCAAACATGATAATCCATTTTACATTATTTCTTACTTCATATCCGATTCCATGTACCGGTGGATATGTGAGGCTACCATATGGTTCTTGTGTGTGTTAAGTTTGAAAAAGATGAGCCGTGGTGTGAGGTTTTTACCACAGGCCTTGTTAAACAATCTCATTCCTTCTGAAAACAATAAAAAGCATTGTCAAAGTAAGAATTAGTGAGTTAAAGTTAAGGATATGCGATCCAGTGTGCATTTAAGATGGATTCCAGATCTGACATGGAAAATGAGAGTTTATGTAAGGAGGTGAAGTAAGGGGTGTGAAGATTTGGACACGCTTAATGCCATGTGTGAAAAATGAGATGGTATGAGTTACTGCTTGTCCAAGCAGCCAAACCAAGAGAATGATTTGCTTTTGATGTATTAAACTGATTTGTAACAACATAAGTGGTGGTGAAATGGAAACCATTACGCCTTAATGTAGTGCAAGAAGCATATTCGGCATTCAGAGGACCCAAATCTGCACATTTAAACTCTATGTGAAATTAAAAGACACGATTTGTTTCTATTTGTGGAATGAGGAAACTGGAATGATGACGTGTTTTTAGTGTGTTTTTAACTGATGGACACAAGAACCCTCGATAGACTCTAAAGAAACTCAGTGGTAGCTTAGTGGACTAGCTAAATATGTGAAATGACAATTGTAGAGATCAGTATTTACAACTGCCCGCACGCACAGTGGTAGCTTGACTTACGAGTGTCCCAGCTAACGAGTATTACAAGATACAAGCCGTCTCTTAGCCGATTGTTTATTTAGAGTTGCAAGCTAAAATTCAGGTTACGAGCCAGCTTCAGGCACCCAACTTAGTTGGCGTATAGAACGCTACAGAGAATTCTGTAACATCCACCCAGTATCTCAGTTTCACTTGATAGCTAGTCGGATGTGTGTTAGCAAGTGGAGTGGTCTGATCTGCAACATTTTACTTAATAACTCCAAAGAATTTTTCCTAAAAATGTAACAAAGAAATAGCTGTGTTTTATATGTATTCACATTTCAACTGTATATTTATATTTATATTCATTTAATGCATATATAAACATGCACATATAAAAATGTTTACTTCTGAATATGCAGCTAACATGAACAAATGGTAACAACAGATTTTTTTTTGATTACTGAAGCAATAAATGATAAAATGCTGTTTAGTCATGTGATTAACAAACTCGAGGATTCGTGTGAAAAGATCTTTACGTAAAGGGGCAATTTTGCAGCCTGCTTTTTTTTCATCTAGAAGATGGCAGTCAAACTTGGAGGCCTAGATGCTGACAGGAAGATTTTTTTGTTTATTATCATTAGGAGTGTTTTGCTAGTTGATCCAATTAATTTTTCCTTTTAAAAAAGGTCCCTCTCAGGGGACATGCCTGTGTGTGTGTGTGTGTGTGTGTGTGTGTGTGTGTGTGTGTGTGTGTGTAAAAAAGAGAAAGAGAAGCGAGCAGAGAGTGGCAGAGAGAGAAAGACACTCTTGAACCCATGGCCGCCTGTGTTTGTATCTCCATAATTAGTCCAGGGAATTCAATGAGATCTTGTTTTGAGGGAGACTAAAGATACCAGATGGACTAGGGGGGAGAAAGAGAGTTGGGCACAGCAAGACAGGCAAACAAGAAAACAGGCAGAAAAGAAAAAAGAAGAGCGATGGATACAACAAAGGGTTGAGTGAGGTAAAAAAAAACCAACAACAACAACCGATACATCTCTGCCAAGATGGACAGACTTTCATCCCTCCTCCTTCTTCTTTCCGATAATCTTCTCATCACTCCATCACACTCGTTCCATCCATCTTAGGGAATGCCTCACAGCCTGGTAAAGGCAGCTAGTGCTTTTTTCTGGGAAGAAGACATAATCTGCCATAAAACCCAGCCAGGCCCAGCTTGACCCATAAATATGCTGTTTATGTTGGTGACATTTTCCTTTTCCGGACGAATAAATACACATTAAAAGAAGCTTAAGCAAATGAGTAAATATAAAGCAAAGCAATGAGAATCTTATGTACATGTTTAATGCAAGTTATACTTTATTTAATTACTTTTTAGCATAATAAATTAATTATTGTCCAAAATTTCCCCAAGATTAGTTGCTGACTGCTGTTGTAAATGCCAATAGCTTATATTTTTATTCTTACTAAGAAAATCATGTTGGCCACATTGGTTAGACAATGTGTCAGGGTGTGTCGGAGTAGCATCAAGGGTGTGGTTCTGATTCCTGCCAGAATAATAGAGTTAAGTTATTCATTAAGTTATATAAATCATCATATAAATAGAAAATATCTGTCATTTTAATGGGCAGCCAAGTAGTACATGTCTATTAATTGAAATAGTTTGATTAATTGTTTATTTTGACATGGAACATGATCTGTTATAGTGCGATCTGTTATAGGGTTTCTTTCAATTTTATCTTTGCAATTTTTGAGAAAAGGACAGAAATATAGAAGTCGACTTATTACCTGACCTCGATCCAGTCTAAAAAAAAAAAAGACCCAAAAGATTTTTCTTAACATAACTTTTTTGTAAATATAGCATTTTATAGTTAGCGCACTTATATGAAAGAATGGCATCTGGAATCCTACACTATATTTATCAAAAGACATTTTACTTTGCACTTTGTGGCGAATAATTGTTCTAGTTTTTATATAAAATGTCGTTTCACATACAAGTAAAATAAAAAAATGAGACTAATATGACAGAAAGACTTGTCAGGGAAGAAAGGAGTCCATAACCCTTCTATCCCACTGGAGAAAGACACATTGAGGTGTAACGAAGAACTAAACGAGGTCGGATTACATCGCCGACGTCTCTGAGACGTGACAGAGCCAATGACTTGGAGAGAAGAGAGAGAGAGTAGACATGCACGGAGATGAACAGAGGGAGGGGAGAACTTTCACCCAGCCCAGGTTGACATGCGACTGGCTCCCGGGCCATACGGCCCTGTCTTTTGCGCCAGCTGCACCCGCAGCCTGACACTTTGACACGGGCACAGCGGTGACAAATAGCTGGGGCCTTCACCCGCTGCCACGCTGTCTGCCCACCGCTAAATCAGGCCGGCGCAAGTGTAACACAGCCCTGCTGACAGGTCTTCTGTCACAGCATGGTGCTCATCAGGGGCTCCACGGGTGGCTTAACCCTACAGAAGGGGCTTGGACAGCAGTCGTTTCTCTCTGTGTATTTTTCTTCCCTCCAAAAGACATACTGAGGCTGAGAGCTCGGGAAGTCCCAGTTGAGCAGGTTGTCAGTTCTGAAAGTGTGTGTAGGGTGTGTAGATTGGTATATTGAGTCCTCAATGACCACATATGTTAAAATAGTATGAGACAGCAGTTTGGCATCATTTAAATATTTTTCTGATATCAATTGATCATATACATGATGCATTTCAGCATCATATTTAAAAATTGTGAAAATGTAACATGACAGGCGTTTGAGAAACCAAAAAGGATCACTGATAAAAGCAAGAAGCTTGATCATGTTTTTGTCTAGTGGGATCCATGGAGATCTTTTAAAGAATCAAAAAATTAGGTGGTATTGTACAATTTTGTCTGCCATTAAACACAAACACAAATGTCTTGGTGGATTGATGGCATAGCTGGCAGCATTAGCACTTTGACAGTAGCATCTCAACTTCTACCTTTAGATTGGCTTACATGGTCTTCACATGGGTTGCTTTGAGTATCTGTGGAGTCTTTGAATTTCTGCCACCTCCTAAAAATGGCAGTAGTTTAACTGGTTAAGAAACAAGTGTAACTTTGATAGGGCGTGTGTGGTCCGCTGTGTGAGACTGAGACTGTGAGACGGATTCCTATTTTGTTCCGATTTTTAAAATGTAGGTCCCCTTAAACCTAATAAACCAGTATAAAATACTGCTGAACGTGTAAGGGTAGGTGACTGAGGAATCGTTTTTGTTGCCGACCATTGCATTTCTTGTTTAATGTATTTATCTATCCATCATCTTTTCTGTTGACCAACTTTGACACTTTTGTTTAATCGTCTCAGCTTTGGTCATGCAGCATGTATAATCTCCTAATTTTGACCTAAATATTCACTATAATATTATTAAAATGTTGAAATTTCTCATCCAATTAATTATGGGTTTTTTTGTTTGTTTTTTTGCTCAGGGGCCCAGCAGTGGCAACACAGTGCTGCTGGTAATCGACTGCTGATCTTCCAATGCCTTAGCCACTGTAATACCATTTTCCTGTTTATTCTGATTAATTGTTTATTCATTCTTGCTTCATATCATAATCGTTTGCCAGTATTTCATTTTTAATTAATTCTGTTGTTAAATGGATTGGTCCACATTTGGTGGCAGGCCATACTTTGGAGACCACTGCTATAGAGAATGCAGGGTCAAATATTTACCCACTATGTACTACTTTTTTGTCATTTTGGGGGTATTTTCTCACCATTCTGACCTCTGGCTTGGTCATTAGAGATCCTACACGTGGCTCCAGCTGGGTGACAAAAATTGGTGTCATTCTTATTCCTGCAAAATTCTCTTTGAAAAGCTTTCTAAACTCATACTCTTTGAATCCGACATTGCAGATGTGCCACCCTGTTGTTCTTCCCAAAGATGTCCTTTATTGTACAGTATCTACCTATACAGTGTATCAACATCAGATAGACAGTGTGGTGTGGAGTTTACCTTTTTTTTAGCAAGGTCTGCTTTAAGTGTGCATCTCTGATTAATCTCATCCCACTTGACCTCCAGCTCACTTTGAGGAGCCCCATGCACATTACTCCAGTGCACAGTAAACTTCGACTGATTAATGCCAACAGAGAGCGAGAAAGAGAGAGACAGAATAAGTGTGTGTGTGTTTGTGTGTGTGTGAGAGAGAAAGAGAAATAGAGAGAGAGAGGAGGCCATGTGTCAAATAGATCTGTTTCTTAGCAAACTATATAGATTATCTATCATTCTGTCCCTTGAACTTACAAGACATTTAGCACACTTTTTCTCTACCACTTTTTTTTAACTAATCTCTCCAATCCTCTGACTTCTGAGTCTGGGGAAATCCAGATACCTTTAACAATACACTTCATGAATAGGTTTTCTTTTTACCATCCCTCTTTCTTTTGCTCACTTTTTATCTTTCTCTCTCTCTCTCTCTCTCTTTTTTTTTTCTCTTTTTCTCTCTCTCTCCTGCTCTTTCCCCTCCTCCATATCTTTAGCAGCCGAAATGGAATTGGATCAAAGACGGGAGGGAGGAAGCGAGCAAGAGAAAGAGCGAGGGAGGCAGAGAAATCGTTCTCGCCGGGTTTTGTTGAAATATTTATAGGTCAGGGTTGACTGGCTAAATTGAATATCTATGCCGATCTGGCTCGGCTGTTTAACTTGTGCTTAGGCAAATATGTTTCCTAGGTGATAACCTTTTATGTACCAGTCTGACTTCATTGAAATGCATGAAGATAGAAACGTGTCACACTTCACAGGGTGCTTCCAGGCTGTCCGCCGCCATCTCGATTATTCAAATGATAATTGACCCCCACCTGTAGCCGACTGTTTTTTTTCCACTCGATCACTTCATTGGCTGTTAAGATACAGAGGAGAAATATACTTCTGTCATTTACATTACAAACCTTTGGGATGAATGTCAAATACCTCAGACTCGACGTGTTTATAGAATGAAAAATGAGCAGAGAAATATATGGGCAATTATTATTTCCGCCCACTTTATTAATTTAAACATGGGTTTGCTTTATAACTCTTTGCCAGCTAACTTCTAAAGTCCTTCAACAAATGATATTCAAAATCATCCATATATGTATCTTTGTTGGTAAATATAATCTCATGTTTAAACGCTGTCAGATGAGGACACATTGGCAAATACCGCCGAGACGAGGAAACGGACAGAGTTGTAATATATAATAAAACAACACCAAGGCCCTCGATGACAATTATTTAGCACCGGCGATATATTACACATGCAGAGGTCTCTAAAGAAGCCTTTGTTCGTTCAGAAATTTGAACCTTGCCCCGGTAAAAAAAAATTATAATAATAATTTCGGATGCATAAAAAATCTCTGTAGATTTTGAAATAACTCATTAAGTGTTTAATACCTCTCCATTATTAAATAGGATTGACCACGTGCTTTAATAACCCTCTGCAGATCCTGTACAAACAAATGCCCTCAGTTTAGTTTCTAATGAACAGGGAAATGCTGAATGTCCCCCCATTTCATTACCACCCACATTAAAAGGAAGCACTAATGAAAGACATTGAAGTGCTCTCTCTCTCTCTCTCTCTTTCTCTGCCCTGCCGCCTGT
The DNA here is from genome assembly GCA_026260075.1 of Sisor rabdophorus. Lineage (NCBI taxonomy): Eukaryota > Metazoa > Chordata > Actinopteri > Siluriformes > Sisoridae > Sisor > Sisor rabdophorus. Next base: position 1,730,733 of record JAOTQW010000029.1, on the reverse strand, counting down.
TTGCTCAGAGCCAGCCAAAGCACTGAAATTAGAAGTGTTTAATTATGAAAATGGTTACCGTGGAGAATTTTAAACCCACTCCCCTCCCTGGAATTGTTAGTTACAGCACAGGAAAAGGAGATGATGTACAAGAAACGAGTCAAAAAATAATGGTGGATACAGAATACACAGGGAAAGGAAGAGCATTCAGAGTGAAAGATTCATATTTTAAAAAATATAAATGTGCATATCGAGGTTACATAGGTCTCCTGCGTAATGCGGCGTCAATGTACGCAAGAATGCGATTGTAAAAATGGCTATGAATGGCAGGAGAAGTCTCAGACTTTGACTGCACGTCAGGACTCTCCTTGACTTCTGTGTTATCCGCCGAGTGCCAGGTCAAAGGTCTCTCTCTGGTTTAAATCAGCTTGGGTTGCACATAACCGATCTCTTTCTGCCGGTGTTTGAGTGTGCGAGTGTGTAATGGAGTGCCTGGCTGATAAGCAGCGGTCAGTGAGGAATGAGATGGAGAATGTTGACTCAGGTTAAGAGATTAAAGCAGAAGTGGCTGTCTGTCAGCAAACCGCTTGCGAATGACCCGGATACCCTTCTGTTTAGCGACAGAGAGGATGCCTTAAGTATGTTTAAATAAAAGCTGAAAGCAGAGTGAGTAAGGATGTTGTCCATACTCCATACGCCTGTGTGTCGTACCCATAGCTGTTGAAACTAATATGAAACTAAAATGAAAATAAACAACCTTAGCGAGAAATGGACGCTGTGATAACATGGCACTGTTCTTCCAGTCTTATCTGTCTGCTTGATGGAGCCCCATGTGGAGAAGGTCCTCTTGGCCGGGTAAATATGGCACACACATGTGCGGACACCAGCACACACACTGAGACCCAGACAGCTGACACATGGGATATGTTACTGTACGCTCCCCCGTGCCCTGCTGGGATGTAGCTGGGAACGAGAGTGGTGTAGGCGTGTCAACATATGGGAGTGTGTGAGCACCTATATGTCCATATAAAATGGAATAAAACATAAAAGACTATAGCGTCTTATAGCGTTGTGTGTTTCAGTTTCAGTGCCAAATCAATACTTAAAAAAAAAGAAATTAATTTTAAAATTATGAATACAAATTTAACAAAATACAAAAAGATTAACAATATTTTAAAAGCAAGATGCACAATTCGACGGGGTAGAAATCCTTTGTAATACTCCAGTCACGCTTTAGTCATTTTAATTTAAATATGTTTAGCCTAGCTTAGTTTAGGCTACATGTGAACGACAGCACAAGTGTATGTACTGCATTTACACGCTCCTCAGATGCTCTCATTTTAAGTTGTGCTTTCTAAGACTAACACACAAAAGTTACAAAAGATAGAAAGGTAAGTTAGTTCTTTGAGTTGGTTAATTTTTATGATTTACCTTCACGTGCATTAAGTTAAGAAATAATTTTTTAAACTAATATTTAAATCGATTACTTAGGAAATTTTAGTGGCACAGAAATGAGGCTAGGTTGACTGGTGATTCTACATTGTCTATAGGAATAAGTGTGAGCGTGTGTGTGTGTGTGTGTGTGTGTTGCCCTGTAATAGACCGGCGACCTGTCCAGGGTGTTCCCCTCTTTCCTTTCGCCCCTCAAAAAGCTGTAATGGGCAATTCTTCAATTAGGAAATAAGCGGCCATAGAAGATGAATGAATGAATGTTTGGTAGACAGGTCTATTGATACACGAGCTTCCAGATGAGGACTTGTTCTGCATTGAGTCTGGTTCCTCTCACAGTTGACAAGTTACCTTGTCATGGTTGCTTTAGGCTCTCTTATAGTGGTTAAAAACAAATTGTAGTTTAGAATTTGTTTAAATTTAAAAAATATATAAAATTTATTTATATTTATGCTCCTCTTTTTCTTGTAACTATTGCCTCAGTGTGCTTATTCTAAACAAAAATAAATGTTGTTGGAATTTATTTATATTTATTCATCTTCTAACCCGCTTATTCACTAACTCGGGGTCACGGGGGTCTGCTGGAGCCCATCCCAGCGCACATAGGACGAAAGGCAGAGGTACACCCTGGACAGGTTGCCAGTCCATCGCAGGAGTACACATAGACGAACAACTACACACACACACACACACACACACACATTTGGGCAGTTTACTCCTATGGGCAATTCAGAGTCACCAGTCAACCTGATGTACATGTTTTTGGACTGTGGGAGAAAACCCAGAGTAAAGCCACAAAAGATGGATTTGAACCCGAAACATTGCTGTTAGGCAACCATGCTAACCGCGTGACGCCCTTTTTTTTCAAAACACTTTACAAAAATAAGAAAAGTTAATTTAATTTTTGAATATTATTATAACTAAATTAATTCTGTCTAGAGGACACAAGGTATTTCTCGCACCAGCCCTTTTTTGTATTATGTAGGTTTATATGACATAATAGAGTACATTTCTGAGGCACTTTGGCGTTCCTGGAGCTTTTGGGTGTATAAATTGGTATGAATTTGTGTTATAAATTTGAGAAACTGCAATGAACAAACCTTTCAAAAAGTTTCCTTTCTCTCTTATTAAACTCATCTTGATTATATTCAGCTTGTGTGTGAGAGAGTTTTAAAAATACATTTTTTAACCTTATTTTTTATGAATAGCACAACACACATTAAGTACATCGAACTCAAGTCAACCGTCGAGTGAAACCGTCAAATCTTCTCCGCTAGCGTTTAGAGCCAGCTGTTTGAGAACATGTAGACAGACCTAATGTGTTTAAACATGCTGTGTGTGTGTGTGTGTGTGTTTAAGTTGGGAGGTCACTGAGAGAGGGTACAGCTGGACTAGCTCTGCCCACATTCCTCACCTGGGATTCCCATTAGTTAGATTGATCGTTTCCTTCTTCTCCCCTTTGATTCATGTATTAGACACTAGCCTAATGAGTCTTACTGCCTTATGGCACAGGGCATCTGTGCATCTGCATGTTTACAGACACGTATACACACACACACACACACACATATACACACTGTATCCTGAAATCTGTTCGTCTATACTGTGAGGAGAATTGAAATGTCCTACATTGTATGTGAAAGTGTGTGAAAGCTGTGAAAGCTCTCTGGATATTGTCATCGAGACGTATTACCAACACTGACGGACAGCCCTGGCCTGAGAAATGCTTTAAACAGCTTTAAAAGCGTGCAGTGTTATTTCAGTGACATCTTTACTTCTATTTATTTTATTATGTTATCTCTGGGGAAACTCGATTTGTGGTCCTGCCTCACCCATGTATATATATTCATTGCTTCAGCTTTTCATTATGTTTTTATTGCGTGTCATAAATGACAATAATGATGATGATGATGATAACAGCAAAAGCAAAACATAACTTATGAGGTTTAAAATGGTGAATAAGATAAAGTGCAATTTAACATCTGTGTGAAAGTGTGTGTGTGTGTGTGTGTGTGTTATGTTTGTGATTGAAAAAAGTGCTCAGCAAATGTAATCTTTATCATTTCTATTATTACATTTTATTCATTATTATTTATTTACATTGGCAGGTTAAAAATGATTTCACTTTGTATGAATTCGGTAAATTTTAAAAGTCTTTTCTTTTGTTTTACTTTAAAGCTGTTAAAATATATTTTGCTCTTTTTTTTATTAATTGCGATTAAAAAGCAAGTTTAACTCCATGTTTTTATTCAGTTATTTATTTTAAGCACATTGATAAGTAGAAAAAACCTGAATACATTTATCACCCATTTCAGTTTAAGGATATTTATTCATTTATTTTTTTTAGATTAATAGTTTTATTTTTTTGTATAACTTTTAATACTTTCAAGAAAGTATTTTTACTAAACCGTGTCTTTCTTACTTACTTATTTCTTCCACTTCCAGTAATGTCATGAGTCAGAATTATAAATCGACATATACATCACAAAACATTCACACACGTTTACATTCATATACACACGCCAAGTTGTGTGAACTGTGGATGAACTGGGCTATAATGAAGCAAAAACAGATTGTGTTCAGTGTTATAGAGCAGAAGAGAATAGATGAGTGTTTGCTAAACACATTAAGGCCAGTCGAGGCTCAGTGCAGGGGTGAGACTGGGTGCACAGACACGCCGGGGTGGTCGCAAATCTGCGTGTGTGCAAAACTAACCATGTTTTTGGCTGTAAGATTTATATTAATGTTCTCATTCAAATGGCTTATCATTTCTATAGGAGCTGATTTTAAGCTAGTGTGGCAGTTATATAGCATTTCTGGAAGTATTTTAATGTGTGTATGTTGATATGGTAAAGGTTTTGGAAGATGTCACATGTTAGCTTTTTGTTAAAAGTCATAGAAAAAAATCACTTTGTGATTTTTATTCATTTTTTTGAGATAGCCGTCAAATATAAATGTTATAATGTAATTAACTTGCTTTATAGACATAAAGGAAAATTGTGTGTGTGTGCGCACTTACTACAGTCAGGCCTGTGACCAATCTCTTACTGTCACATTGGTCTTAGACTTGTCTGGTGTGTGTGTGTGTGTGTGTGTGTGTGTGTGTTTGTGTTTGTTTGTGTGTGTGTGTGTGTGTGTGTATGGGAGTCTGTGTATTGCACCTGGAGAGATCAGTCTCTAGAGGTCAGTGCAGTTCCACTAGTGACAGCTGCACTCATGGCCCTGCCACCCAGTCAACATGGCTGAACACACTCCATCAGAGACTGACTGGAGGGAGGAGAAAACAATTAACCATCAAAAAGTGCTTCCAGGACATGCTGTCACACTCGTGCCTACTCACTCACTTACACACACACACACACACACACACACACACACACTGAGTTTGACCTTGTCACTTATTTTGATATGTGTGTATCTCTGTTTGCTTAGTAAATAAAAAGAAAACGGTAGTGTGTGGGAGCAATACATTCGGCTACAGCGTAAGGAGTATGTGACAATGTGACCTGATTAATTATAAGTATTATTACCACAGCAATGAATATAATGTTTTTTTTAGCTTGAAAATTATGCACCACCTGAGAGTCACATAAATACAGACACATTTTACTCTATTATGCATTAAATGTTTTGCATACATTTTTTAACATTATTGATATAAAAAGCTATAATAGCTACTTATTAGTTTAAGCATTTTTAATTAGCTCCAAACATTTTTCCTCTTCAAATCCCTTTACATTTTTCACAAGACCGGAATTTTATAATTTTCTGTTTTTCATTATTTTATAAAGAAAAATATTTTGAAAAATTACTTGAAAAAAGGTAAATTCAGATCAAAATAATTATGCTCTAAAATTTTTCAGGTATAGATTGATAAAATCGATGCAGATTAGAGTGCATTCCCACACCTGTACCTGATAAATGTTTCCCTGTTAAAGAAAAGTACTCTGTATTGTCTCATAAGAGTAACAGACACACATACACACACATACACACACACACACACACTGAAGCGGGGCTCTGGTTTTACGCTAATGTCATTATGTTGAGTAAATTTTGCCAAGTCTTTTCTCTAAACATTTTCAGAGGAAAGTGAACACAAGTAGCTGCTCTTCCTAGTTCTTTGTTTGCATTGTGGTTGCGGTAGCGCCTGACTTGAACCGTCGGCCTCCTGCGAGTTGACAGCATTCACTGCGGCCAAGTTTTAAAATTGGTAACAAATTTAATATGTTCTGCCATCGTATCGTGGTATCATGGTATCCTGTGGCCTGTAGATTGCGAAAATGTGCCACTACTTTGTCGTGGGGGCTCAGCGAATGACCACAAAGGGGCAGGATTTAGAAATTCGATTGTGGTGGAGGGAACGCCAAAAAAACAAAAAAAAAGGGAAATGTAGAACAGATGAGAGGGAAGGGGGAAGAAAAGGACAAGGCCCCTGGACCACCAAACAAGTGGATTGTCTCTCTGATCCATGGCACAAATGAAGCCGTGGCTGTTTCCTCACTTGGCTTTGGCGTTGTTAACAGACACAGTCATCATCCGTGAACTATTAGCATGCCCCAAATGACAGAACCATGCTTCTGTTAATGGAATAATAGTTGGCAAGTATGATTTATGGCTCTCATTTTAGGGATTGCTATCCCCATAGCTTCTAATACAAGGGGGAAATGTGTGTTTTGGGTAATGCAGGCCAGCTATAAGGCTGTATAGATTGTTAAAGCATGGAAAAGAACATATTACTGTCATAAATCTGCATTTCAGACCCGCTGGGTTTAAGCACATAAAAGGGACATTAGGAACAGGACTGGCTGTGAATGGGTGAAACCTAGAAAGGCAATTACCGCTGACTTATTTTGATAGAAAGGCAGTTATATTTTGGGTGGAACATTTTCTTAATGTTGTTTGCATCATATGTTATGTTTTCCCCTTCTCACCTTTTTTTTGTTTGACTTAAAAAAAAATTATAATAATTGGGTCCCTCTGTTCTGGTAAGGTTGTATCAGGACATCAGTCTTTTATATTGTTTTTCATCTTCCTGTTTCTTTATCCTAACCACCCCGAAACTAAGGGCGTCACCTGTTTTTTTTTTCCACCTCACCTTTGTGAATCCTCAATGAAAAGATTTCCTCAGTAAAAAAAGAATTAAAAAAAAAAAACCACTGACTGCAGTTCTTTCTCCGCTCAGCAGGGGGAGGTCCCAGATTTGCTTCCACCATTTTGTCAGAGGCTGTTACCTTTCCTCCATTATAAGTGATTCCACAGAGACGTGTCACTTATTATTTTTGGGCAGCCTCTTCAAATCTTTCTGTAAGAATCATTTATTATGTACAAGATAAACGTGTGCCAAGAATGGATTCCTCTGAAACCCTGTGCACGAGTGCTGATTAGACGTGACTCCATGTCAGGCTGTAAATATTTGTCAGGCCCACCTTTGAAACGGGCAAGCCGCGGCGCTTCGAGATTTCCCCACATGAAAGACGGGGCAAATGGAAACGCTTAGCAACTGAATCAGACCTAGCTGGAACGAAATGCTCAATAAAATGTGTAATTATGATGCTCTGTCATTCCCGGAGGGCCGTTCTTTTCTTTAACTGGCCAAAAATCCCACACGCACATAATAGCTATGCTTTACAGCTTAGAATGAGCTGTGACAATGTGTGGTCTGTGTGTCGAATCCCTTTAGGTCTGCCGGAGTGCTCTGTATGTCTGGCTAGTTTGTAACGTGTGGGGTGGGCATGTTGGAACGGCCCCGCTTTGATACTTATGCTATTCCGGCACACACAGTTCTAAGGGCATGTGTTAATTGGTATGGTACTTCGGTAACTCCTCGTAACGCCCCGTTCCTGTATCTGTGAATACAAAAAAACTTAGCTGAAAGAATTGCTGCAACATGGTTTCCATCTACCATACCAGAAATATTCCCATCATATCAAAGTGTGGAAGAAGTGTGAATTGTGCTCTTGAAATACTATCGAGGGTAACATAAACACACCTTGGGAAATTTTGCCTCCCACACACACACTTCCAGAGTTATCAGAAGTGATGATGGATCATAACCTAATGAAGATACTCAATAACCGCTGTTATACACAGTGTTATCTCTGGTATTTCATCCTCAGGATTGTTGATGGTGCTGTAAAGACTGGCACAGTGTGGATAAGCATTTGAGAAGATGTTTTATATATATATA
>JAOTQW010000029.1:1457193-1472717 GCA_026260075.1 Sisor rabdophorus | reverse complement strand
CGACTCGAATTATTCCGAAACGAGACGCGCATCAGGAGGGCTCCTCCTAAAGGCAGGGGAGGTTAGGACGGTTCTAAGGGCCCTTGCACTTTGGGGCCAGAGCGAAGGACTGTTTTTTTTTTTATTAGCGAATTTAAAACCCGTGGCAGGGTGGATTTACAAGTCGAAGGGTCCAAAAGAGGATTTTTTTTATAGTTACACTATTTCTTTTCATAGAAACTTACAGATTTCCAATAGGTTTCTGTAACTTTATGAATCGGCTCAACATTACAAGTATTACTCCATAAAATAAATTAAATTGCCCATAAAAAGAAGCACGCACACCCGCACGCGCACTCTTTTTACTTTTTTTTTTTTATATGTGGCCCTGCGACGGGCTGGCGACCTGTCCGGGATAAACTCGCCCTATCTGCTCCGGGATAAACTCCAGCAGACCCTCGTGACCCCGAGCTATGGAATAAGCGGGGTTAGTTCGAAACAATCAACATGTAGCCCGGCTTCATTATGAGTTCCAGCAGACCGAGAAAGTGTCGACGGCGAGACAGAAAAGGGAAGGTGTGAAAGGCGAGGCTTTGAACCTGCCGCATGCTGGGTTTCGGTCCTCTCGGCCACTCGGACGATAAGAACCCTCAGCTCGATCGGGGCAGCGGTATTTCTTTCATCTCTCATACTCTGCTTTTTGTTATCGTCGCTCACGTCACCGTACATATTTGTACCCGACACCCAGCCTGCAAACAAAACAGAAGCTTTGCCTTTGACTTGAAGGCAACGTTACACAGACTAACCTGAGGCTGGCTTCCAAATTCCCACAGGTTCAGAGGAATCACAGCCGAGAAGCTCACCAGAACTCCAGCTTTACCATCTAATGTGGTCACACACACACACACACACACACACACACACACCTGCTTGGATACAAACTAGTTAACAATGCTAGAGATCTTAAGGTCTTTGATATGCCTACAGTGAATGTGTGTGTGTGTGTGTGTGTGTGTGTGTGTATACATTTGGATAGATAGATGGAGCTTGGGGCTTTTGACAGGCCTGAAGAATGACAAACGCTTAACACAAGACTCCCTATAGTTTATGATGATGATGTCACAACATCTGAATACTATTTCCTGGAATATATATATATATAGAGAGAGAGAGAGAGAGAGAGAGGTGCCATTGTACTTATCTGTCAAGCCTAACGCCAACAATATGCGTTAACCCCGTTAACACCCAAATATCGGGAAAAAACGGTGACACCGTTTGAAATTGTTCTTGACGGGGGTCACAGGGGTCTGCTGCAGCCTATCCCAGCTCTGTAATAGCGAAAGGCGGGACGAGTACACCCCACCCCCCCGTAAATCGAACCCGAGGCCACTCTGCCGTCCCCTCTTACAATAAATCTGAAGAACATCGGGAACGTCTGGATTCCGGAGGAATTTCGTGCTGTGTGCCGACCGTGGAAACCGCTTTACCACCCCGCCGCCCTGTAGACTCTACAGTACAGTGAAATTTGTTTGGCTGTCTGTATGTGGCGACCAGTCCAGGGTGCGGCCCCGCCTCTTACCCCCGGGACCCCGAATAGAGGACGAACGAATAAAAATGTATAGATGCAGGGTTTGAGTTTTGCTTCGGAGCTACTGAAGCGGTAACATGATAGCCAGAGAAGGGCCTTGCTTAGGGGCCCAGATGTGGCAGCTCACTGGTGCTGGGAAATGAACCATCAAGTTTCATAAGTTTCAAGTCGTCGCCTAGAGACGTCGCTAGTTCGACTCGGTTTGCCGACCGCTCCTTCAGCCCACGGCCCTATCGAAGCCCCAATCTGTCCTCATTTCATCAACGATTTGCATCTCTATCCAAGGGCTGCGGCGTTAATCCGAGTTCAGGAGGGTTGCCGAAAAATCAGTACCGGCAGGTACTAGAAATACCGACGTGGCGGAATCGAACGCCAACGTCGTCAGTGAGGCTAAATAAACTGTGCCGCGGCCTCTTGCGCCTCTTTTCTTTTCTTTTTCCTTCGCTGGAGGTGAAAAGAAATCACGTTTCCATCAGACTAAACCGGTCCAGGCAGTGTTATCAGTGTGGAGAGCTGGAGTTTGGCAGGACCCTCTCTATAGTGATTAATTGCTTCTCCGCCACGTCCGGGGCTCTCGCGCCGGTTCCCGGAACCTGGCCGGAGGGAAGGCCCGATAAGCAGAGCTCTCATTAACCCTCTCGCGGGGAGACGTCGGCTCTACAGACAGCACTCGCCGCTCACCGGGGGCCAAAGAATGGGCACGGATGGCAAAAAAAAGGAACCGAGGGGAAGAAAACTATTATTTGACATTGTAATAACCATCTAATCGTAACATGTAGTCCTGGTTAGGGTATTTTCTACTTTGATGAATGAAATTGCCTTTTTCAATCCTTTTTTATCCAAAGGCTAAAAGGTGATTATATATAAAAAAGATTGAGTTAAAAAGTTTAATATTGACGTAACTATCGATATACAGGGTTTTCCTCTTTAATCTTGATTGATCTTACCTTTTTATTGAATTGACAAAACATTCAAGTGTCCGCTTTTGCTATAAAAAGGTATCATTGTGGTGCAGTAAAGTAAACGCGTCCGTTTTTTTTCCCTATATAAAACGCGTCGTCCTTTTAACCGATCGGATCGAAGAATTTATCGGCTCGGACTAACGAAGGACGCTTTACATAATCCCCGGGCTTTGGTTTCCAGCGGCGAATGGGTTTTAATGGGTTTTTTTCCTTGCCGGAAGATCCTCTCGGCCGTGTAACAAAGTGTCCCTAAACGCTGTTCGGCAAGTTTTTTTTTTTCCCGGCATGCCATGAAAACATAAAAAGAAAACGGCCAAATTACGCCACTTGAAGTCAATATGTATTACAAAATCAATCTAGATGAAGATCTGCCCATCCTTCTAATTACAGGAGGTGACTGGAGATTGATTTTTAATTGCAAAAGTAATTACATGGAGCAGATAGCCAGTGACATTTGATTATCTCTGTGATTGATTAAAAGGCCTCGCTGGCGGGCCGAGTGGCAGGCTGCGGGATGCAGACAAAAGAGAAAATTAAAAAAAAAAGTTGTCCTGTTTGTAATCACACATTTCAAGGGTGAAATTACAAAGCCAAACATCCCCCTCTGAGATCCGTAGCATACTGTGTGAGCGCGCGTGTGTGTGTGTGTGTGTGTGTGAGAGAGAGAGAGAGAGAAAGAGAGTGCGAGTGCGTGCCCTTTTTTGCATTTAAAAGGCCTGCTTTCACTCTCTCCAAATGCCGACTTTTGGCAGAAATGTAAAAAACAAAAAAAAAAAAAACGACGCCACTAATTATTTCCTCGGACTGCAGTCACGGAAAACGCGTTTTTTGCGATAATTTCATTGTTACGTGTCATCTAATACAACTCGGTTATGTCTAAACCTAAAATGTACAAACGTGCCCCAAGTGGTGTTCTGCCATTTTGATCCGGGGATGAATTTCGACACGATAATGATGTTTTTTGATGAATTGAAGAAGTACTTTTGTTAGATTGCATAAATAATTATTTTTACGACGAACGAACGAACGAACGAACGTTTAATCTTCTCTACCCGCTTGTTCCCGAATCCAGGGGTCTGCCGGAGATCGGGGAATTGGAATTTCATACCGTTCGATCGGTAGTCCCAGCATCTGAACCGCTGACTTTTACCTTTTACTTGCTCGTCGGACCCTTATTTTCGTCAGTTCGTAATAAAGGAAAAAAAGTCCCAATTGGTTTGTTATACATTTAATATCGGCGTGGTTATATAGGCGCAGGGAGTCGGCGCGGTAAAGTTCCCGAGTCTAGGACGATCGACGATTGCGCCATCTTTGTTTTCTTTGACTTTCCTGTCAGTACGTCCTACCCTGGATCGTTTTGCCACGTAAAGTGTAAATTCAGATATCGGACCGGCCAAAGTGGGGCTCATCGCTGTTGCTGGCGACCCGTCCGGGTGTACCTCTCGCCAAACGTGCGCTGGGGATGGGCTCCGGCAGACCCCCGTGACCCCCGAGCTAGGGAATAAGCGGGTTAGAATATGGACGGATCGATGAGATGCTAGAATAAAGTGACCCGCATATTTCCCAAACATTCCTTCGTTCATCTTTCGCCCCCGCAACCAACCTAACGATTTGTTGGACTGTGGGAGGAAACAAACATGGAAAAAACTTTGTACTTCGACTTTGGAGAAAACCACAGATGGTTCTCTTGGTGAGGTGTCCACAAAAAGCATGTTTTTTGTTTTGTTTTTTTTATCCGTTTTTTTTTTTATTCCTTTAACTCGCATATCCGGTCTTTTCGAATCAAACTTTTTTTCACACGAGAGGTGAAAAAATCCGTGGCGGTCGATCCGCAGGCCTCTATTTTTTATTATTATTATTGTTTTGTTTTTTTTATATATAAGCTGGTCTGGGTGTGTCTCTGCTTCGAAAAAACCCGAAATACTTTTGCTTCGTCCCGGGCTAACGTACGAGCGGCCTCTCTTTCTCCTTTTTTTCTCGCTTTCGGTTCATCGTTTGTCCCCTTTCCATTTTTAGCGTTCCACCTCCAGCTGTTGTTAATAAGACCCTTCGGCTCGTCGAGAGAGCGGGATAAAACGCGCGCACTCGGTCGCGCGACGCCGCGTGTATTCGCCGCCGTCGGACGTGACGCTAAATGACGGCGCGTCAAGGCGTCGTTTCGTTCGGATTGCTAAGCCGGCGCTGTCGCTCGAGTGCAAGGTTCAGCCTTTAAGGCCTCCGCCGGGGCGCCGTTTACGTGTTTAATTCACAGAGACTCGCCTGGAGGAAACTTCATAAAGGAGGCAAGTGGTATTAAGGGGCCTATTTAGTTGTCATGGCAGAGATATGCATGGCAGTGTCGGTGTTACAGGCTAAGAAGCCAGTCGAGGAAGATGAAAGAGGTTGCGAGAGAGAGAGAGAGAGACACTGGAGGAGAAAGAAGGAAAAAAAAAAGAAAAGGCAATGATTTCAAATGAGAATTGCTAACCTTTTCACTAAAAGCTTTCTCCCGGCTGCCAGGCGAGACAGCCAGCCGTCCGTTTGAAGACGAGCGAGCGGGAAGGGCTGTCGAGAGACCTGAAGGAAAGGGAAAAAGGAACGAATAAAAGCAGCAGCCTCTCTCCTGATATGGTGCCCCCTCAGGACGTACAGAGGGCTGAATCGGCTCGAGAACGAGAACGAGCCCTAAAGGGGGTCGTCGCACAACTCGGGGACTTTTACCGACAAAGGAGAAGAAAAAGAAGAAGAAGACAGGAAAGTGAAAGAAACGGCGGATCGAGAAGGAAAAAGAAGCAGCGGGTCAATTGTCACACGTATATATTCCTCAGAGCGACCGTCGCCGGGACGTTAGGGAAAGTTGAAATTTAATAAGCACCAGTCTTCAATGTAGCACCGACCAAAAATGCTCAAGACCAAGAAAAGGTCAGAAAGCTTCTTTTGGCCTGGGTTTCTTCCTTAAAGCCTTTGTCGTGGCGGCGCGAGGTTTTCCTCCGGCTCCTCCGGTTTCCTCCCCCGGTCTGTAAACCCGTGCATCAGCTTGATTGGGGATTCTAAATTGCCCGTAGTAGCGAGGTGTGGCCCTGAGATGGACTGGTGAGGGTGTTACCCCCTGCATCTCGCTCACGAAGATGGAACGAATGGAACGATTTACCGTTCAAACGTGCGTTTCGTGCTTGGTTTCCATTCACAGCATTTGGCACACGCCCTTATCCGGAGCGACTTACAACTTTGGAGGTTCAGGGCCTTGCCTCGGGAGCCCGCAGCGGCGGCTCGGTGGTGCTTGAGTAGAGAACATGCAAACACCTGGGAATCGAACCCACAATCTAACCACCGCAATAAATATCATATTTTCTAAAATCCCTCAAATTCTTTTCTTCTTCTTTTTAGTTTATTTGTTCTAGATGGCAAAGTAAATGAGAAGAAAAAGAAGAAAACCGAGCTATTTGAGCCTGGTAAAACAGAGAAAGATCGATTTTACAGTAGGGACGGCGCAGTGGTTGCCACGTTTGTCTTCTTTCTGTGTGGAGTTCTTCCCGCACCGGAGGAGGGTTTCCTCCTGCAGCGGTTCACCCAAAAAAGTACATTAGGTTGATTGATCGGTGATGCTGATGATGCTGATGATACACATTCACTCCTAGAGGAGTTTTTTGTGAGCGTGTAGCCCCGTGATGGACTGGGCGATTTCAAATCATAAAATTCACCCAAAGTACATGTTTTTTTAGACCGTGGGAGAAAACCGGCGTGAAAGAGTAAACCCACACGAGCTCGGAGAGAACATGAGCACAGAAAATGGGGGGAGGGGGGGAACCGTGCTGCCAGGTAGTTAATCACATCGTCTAATGATAATGGGCAACAAGAAGGTCCAGGGTTCGAATTCTAGACACATCCTCTGGGTTTCCTCTGGGTACTTTAGCGCGCTTGTTTCTTTATGCGGCCCTGCGATGGACGGGCTTCAGCCGACCTCATATATAATCTCAGTATATAAAAAGCATCAATCAAGCGTTTATATATATTTTATATATATGTTACACTTAAGAGAGAGAGAGAGAGAGAGAGAGAGAAATACCTGATCACATGACTTTCAAAAATGAAGTCAAATTGAATAAAAAAAACCGGAAACATGCATTGGATAAAAGTTCGTCGGCTCGTTTTGGTAGATTGTCTAAATGTTTCCATTTTATGTACCTAGAAAGAAAAAAAGAAAGAAATGTTTAACGGGCATCTTCAACGCCCGCTCTTGTTTATATATAAACAAACACGTTGTTTATTCGACTACATTTCCCGGCATTCGCTGCAGATCACATGACCGTCACGTCACATCCGGTTTCTTATTAAACGCTCGCACGTGTTTGTAGGCAGTTTTTAACGCCTCTGTTGGTAAGCGTCCCTTTGTTTGCTTCTGCCGGTGCTGCGTTTCATTATCCGGATTCAGTTTCATTTATCTGATCTTTCTGCTTGATTTGCGAGTTGTTTTAAATCGATTACAACCAAACAAAAGCCCTAGATTCCACTGATATTTTTGGGGATATTCCTGTCGTTCGATTATTGTGTTTTTACGTGTTTAACAATCATGGTGGGTGGCGTGGCGCTCAGCACGGTTCGCCTCACAGCAACGAGTTCCCCGGTTTGATTCACTGGGCAATAAGGGAGGGGGGGGGCAGAGTTTTTAATGTTCGCCCTACACTTGCGTGGGTTTACTCCGGGTTCTCCGCTTTCCTTCCACAGACCAAAAAAACATGTACGTTTGCTTCATTCATTCATTCATTCATTCTTCGAACCCCGGCTTATTCCCCAACATGGCGTCATGCGGGGTCCGCTGGAACATGCTAACCGCTACGCTACCGTGCCGCCCGTTAGGTGGATTGGTGGCCTCGTTTGCCCATAGCTGGGAATGCGTGTGGTTGTTTCAGTCAATGTTTGACTCCGCAATGAACTGGCAACCCGTTTGTACACCGAGACGGCCTCCAGCGGTCCCCCACGTGTTGCCGAGGTAGGGAGTGAGCGGGTACAGCCTATTATTCGCCTTGGACAGGAATAAATGGATAAAATAATGGGTCACCATTGGTTTGGGATGTGGGGGCGTCAGGGTGGCTGTCCGTGTTTGGCTTCAATTCGACAGACTTTTAGTTAAACGCATCCATACCATGGCGTCGTCTCCTCCATCTGATCTTTGGCCTGGTTTCCTTTTTTTTTTTTTTTGGGACACAAACATAAATAAACCCTCCAGAATATAGAGCGCGACAACAAATTTATGCCAAACACACTTCATCGCGGTCTTTTCACCGGATTCGTTACGAAACGTCGGTCTGACTGTCACCGATAGCTGATGTGTGGGCGACAAGTCCGGTAAAAACAGCCCCGTGCCAACTCGGCCCCGTTGGCCGCGCCTCACGTGCAATTTCTTTCTCTGACACGCCTGGGTACCCGGTCGGTCATGGCGGGCCAATTCCCACCCAGCGGCGCTTCATTTCGGGTAAACAAAATGGCCATCGTTTTTCTCGAGGAGCCCCAGGAGTGCCCGGCGGCCGACCTCGCCGTTCGGCCGGTTTGCGTTTCGGCGTCGTGTTCCGCGTGGCTCCAGGGGCCTCGCTGTTGAATTGTGATCCCTCGGAAGCACGCGTCGATGCGGACTGTTATCTGCTTTTCGGTCGTTAAGCCTTGCCGATCAACACGCTTGTCGGGCGTCGCGGCCTATCTGCTTTTCGGCACGTCGAAATTTGCGGCGAGGCGAGAGAGGGTGGTGTCGAGGGCGGTGTCCGTCTCTTTGCTCGTCTTGCTCCTCTTGTAGATGTGATGGGCCCGCGGAGGAAAAAGTTCCCTGCCAGCGGGTCCACTTTAAAGCCCCACCCTTCCTCCATCCGCCTCCATCCCGGGATAAGAGGGGATAAAGTGTAAAGCAGGTGCAAAAAAACAAAAAGCTTTGGCAAATTCGATTGCTGCTGCAACAACACGAGCAAACGCACCCCCTGATTCTCCGTCCACCCCCCTACCACAGTTGCTTTCTCGAACGAATGAGAGCGAGGAAAGCTAAGATAGGACGGGTGGATAACGGAGCTGGGACCCGTCGATACGAGCGAGCGGATCGGGCAGAAGGCGTGCGCGAGCGCGTGGAGGCCGGGATCGGTGACGGACTCCCACCGGAACCGAAACGGGACTCTGCCGAAGGGATCTCTTCCCTCCCAGGCCAGAACTTCAAAACCGCACCCCCCCTTCCCAAGCTGGAAGTAGGTGTCTGTAATCCTCTCTGCTGATGTAAATCTATGCGCCCAGCTCGGTTTGCTCATCCTTTCATCCCTCAACTTTTTTTTTTTTTTTTCTCTCTTCTCTTGCCCTATCTACAGCACTTTCTCCTCCACTTGATCTGGGAACATAAACTTTTGCACCGTATCCCTCGGTGGGATCCGTTAATTCCACCGCACCAACTTTTTTTTTTTTTTTTTACTTTAGCCACGGCGGTATAAATAGTAGAAAGTCCGTTCAAAGGTCTCGACGAGTCAACAGCGACGACGTAACCGGACGGAACGTACGTTAGTAATGGCCGTCTCTATCAATTGTTAGATTTTATATCATTTAGTTTCGATTAGCATAAATGAAATACAGCTGATGAGTAAAAAAAAAAGTGTCAACCATATTTTTAGATTTTTAATGGTTTAGAATACTTTGAGTTTCCAAAATTGTTTTACGGGTTTTTATTATTCGTATTTAATCCCCTTTTTAACATGAACTTCAATAAAAAGAGTGAATTTAATCATAAAAAGAATGTATAAAACAAACTTTTTTTTTTGTTTTTAGGGCGAGAGGTCTTTCTGTGCCGAGATCGCGTGTTCTTCCTGCGCTTGTGTGGGTTTCCTCCGGGTTCTCTGGTTTTCTCCCACAGTCCAAAAAGACGTGCATTAGGTATGTGGTTGTCTATGTTGTGGCCCTGCTACTTCGCTCCTGTGGGCAATTCAGAGTCACCGATTGACGTAACGTACATGTTTTCGGACGTGCGAAATTCGGTGCAGAAAACCATATTAATGGTATTGGTTAATAATTCTCAACTTTTCGGATTCCTGATCGATTAGTTTCTTAAATTTTAAGTGCATCTTTATCGTCGTCATCATAATTGACGGACCGGAGAACGGTTCAGCGACGGTTCACTCTGTTTAGTTTCCCGTTTCAAAAGCTACGTTAACCGAAAATTGGATACATCCAATTGTTTGAATGCAGCTCTGCTATTTTTTTTTCTCTTCACGGTTGTCTAACGTTAACCGACTAAAGTGGAGGTATTTTCGAAACCTGCTCGTCGGTTCGGGAGGTTCCGCTGCTTAGTGTCAGAAGTGTCAAAGGCATCCTGCCGCATTGTCCCGAGCTACCTTTGATGCGTAGCGCCGACGGCAAATAGAAATCCGATTCCCGCGGAATCAAATCGTATGCCGCTTTATTGGGAGCGGAATAAAAAGGAAGCAGGGGGATGGAAATGAAGTCGAAGCTTGACGCGAATCGGGAAACTCGCCCCGATGAAGGAAGTCTTTGGAAATAATAAAGAAAAAAAATGGAACACGAGCGCAGTGTAGAAAATATTTCCTGGGATTGATTGAAGCTCGGACTAACCTTGCACGGTTGTTTATTTGCATAGCTGCGTGGCATCGAATTAACGCCTTGTCCTGTGTGTAGCGAGTAAGAAGAGAAGGAAAACCCACCGAGATCTTCCAGTCCACGTGTGGGGGCTTGACTGAACGGACCTGTAAGAACCGACCCATCGATTTGAAATTATTACAGAAGGTCGATCAAGACCGAAGGCGGAGTAGAAACTTTTATGAGCGTCGTACAACCGTTTCGTCTTCTAAACCCGCTTATTTATTACGAGGCTCTCAAATGAGTCCAAACGTTTGTTGGTGGGACCAGGCTCCATCAACCATAGCGTTCACTCGACACAGAAAGAAGCCTTGGCCAGGAACGGAACCTGAGCTCTACTACGTGTTTAAAGTAGCTAATTGTTTACTCTTTGGTTGGAAATTTGAAATGGTCGAGAATAAAATGGATTAAAATAAATACTTTTGGAATTCTAACTTGGTGGCGGAAAAACCCCACCTTTTTAAAAAATTTCTAACAAATCGGCAGTTTTCTATTTACAGACAATATTAACATTGAAACGTGACAAATTCGATGCTAGCTATGCTAGTAAGGTTTAGAATCGGAACCGAACCGGGCGGTTCATACCGGTGCTGGTGGCGTCACCGGTTAGCAAGCAGAAGCACCGGTTCCAGAGCCAACGGCGGATTTCCCTTCGTTCGTCCCTTCAACCGACTCGCGTTGCTTACGGATAGGACCGCAGGACCCCCGGCACGTCCGAACGCACTTTCGGTCGCAATCGTGTTTGGTTCATACCTGCGTTCCTCAGCCCGGAGGTTATTTACGGTCGGGGACACGGGGACCCTCCTAACATTCCCCCATGTATCCTCGCAGGATGGGGGAATGGACGCAGGAAACGGCGTGGGAATTATTCTTTTAACGCTAGCACACCTCAGGGCTCCGTGTAGGCAGGCGTTGGAAAAACTCGCTCGAAAGGAAAGATCAAAATAAGAACCGCCCTTTTGTCGAAATGTTTCAGGATTTGGCTCGGGTTTTCAGGTGGCGAATTCTACGATGGATAAATACAAGACGAACGATCAAACGAGCGAGTGAAAAATAAAGTTCGAGTCTGTTGCGGCTCATTCGCTAATTTGGAGTCGGAGCGGTCTGTCGAATCTTGTCCTAGCGCTCAATTGCGAAAGGCAGGAAAGGAAAGTGCTACACGCACCCGGAACCTTTATAATAAGCCACCCTGCTCCCCCGTATTATATATTTTAAGGGTTAGCACCAAGTTCATATTAAGATTTCTCTTCTGTTCTATTGCAACGTTGATTCTTTTATTATAATCAAATTGTTTTTCTGCAACATTTAGAAAATTGTTTGATCTTATGAAATTGATCCTTTTTCCACAGGGTCATTTGCCAAATCTTACAGACGCGTTGTGATGTCCTGCTATTGGTATTTAGTCAAATTCCTGCCACACCCGCAGCGACCTACAGTTCTCTCTTTTACACGACTGAGTAATCGGGAGCTAGGGGCCTTGGTGGTGATGGGAATCAACTCGTGATCTTCCAATGACCGGTCCCACCACCTTAACCTTCCCCTGTAACATTCAGTGAAGCGCCCTTACTTTTAACACTATTCTTTTCCGATATTTCCCCTAGGTTAAAAAAAAAAGTGTGTGGGGGGGGGGGTCTGCTGGAGCTTTTTCCCGTGCATCTAGGTCGAAAGGTACGTTGTACACCCCGGACAGGTCGCCAGTCCATCGCAGGGCCACACGGAGGAGTTTGCGTGCGTTTCCTGCGCTTAGCTGGGTTTTCTTCGGGTACTCGGGTTTCCTCCCCCAGTCCCAAAAACACGTGCGTTAGGTTGATTTGGTGATCCACAGTCGCGCACACGCACTCCCGTGGGCGACGTCGATTGTTTGTCTGTGTGGCCCTGCGATGGACTGGCGACCTGTCCGGGGTGTGCCCGTGCCTCTCGCCCGTTGTCAATTTATTCATGCATGTATTATTCCCGTTTCTTCTCTAAATAAATAATTAATCCCCTCACGGCTTGTGAGATGAGTTCCGAAAACGGCACCATAACTTCTTTTAGTGTTTCTAAAGAGACCTTTCGCAATTAGCCACGTGAAACGCGTCCTTTGTGCGCTTCCGGAACGTCCGTTTAGTTTGAGAGCTAAACTGCCATGCTGTGCCGCTCTCGTTAGAGAGCCCCCGCTGTGGTACTTCATGAAGACGTATGGGCAGGGCGCAAGTCCTGGGCCGGCCTCGCCGCGTCCTCCGTCTCGGGCCCGGCCCGATCTGCCGATTTAATCCACTCCACCAGGAGAGAAGCAAAGCGACGTGCGGCCTCCGGGGTGGCTTCACTTTAGTCCACCGGTGACGGGGAATACGCGAAGGCCCGATCTCTCATCCGGCACGGTGACGTCGCAAAGTTCCGCCTGGGGAACCTCCGCGCCTCCCCGTCACGATAGCTCTGCATCTTTTAGCGTCGCTCGTATCCCCCTCCCCCACGAGCCTGTTTAGGAGAGCGTTTTTATTAACGTGGCGATCGGAAAAACTGCAGAGACGCGCGCATCGAAAAAAATGAGTCAAAGCGTAGGATTTATTTAAAATGTTTTTTTTGGGGGGGGGGGGTGTTTGACACAATCTCGTTCTTCATTTTTTTTTTTTCCCCGGTCTACTAATTTACGGCAGGAACGTGACGATAGGGAGTCGGCGTTGGAGAAATGAAGTAATTGCCGTCGGTCCGTCATTAGACTCGGGGGTCTCCTTTCTCTCCAAATCTCAGCGCCTCGTCGCCCCTTCTTCTCCTCGCCTCGGTGTTGATTACAAATAAGACACTTAGGAGACGAGAGGAATTTGCTCCCCTAAAGCTGTAATGTATTGGATTTTTTACGGTCCGAGCAGCTCTTCCACTGCCTTTTCATTCTTTTTCACTTTTGCTTGCTCTCTCTCTCTCTCTCTCTGCCTTTTTTTTTTTTTTCTTTTGCTCTCTTTTCGCTTTTCAGGGTATCATTTGCAATTTAATGCTCACCTGCGGTGAGCCCTGACAATAGGCTCCACCGTGAAACACTCTCGGTCCTGGCCGCATGGCTAATGAAGTTGATGTTGAGCTATTTAGGTCATTGTCCCTCTACAATAACTGCTTAATGCAGCTCCAGGGGAGTGGATTGTTGGAGCGCTTAAAGATTCTATTAAGTGTTTACAAAGGCCTCCCGTTCTGCGGGCCGCGGAAGAGAGGCGCGGCCTCTCTCTCTCCCTTCTCGAGTTCAGTTTCACTTTGTGAAAGGCTTGTCGCTTACAAATGTAGCAAGACGACTTGGTGCTATTTTGGAAGGTGGAAGCCGTTTCTCTCTCTCTGGGGCAATAATTTAACCGTGAAAGCCGGATCTTTAACGAAGTAGAACAAAAAGCATTTTGGGGAGGATGGCCGGAGGGGAGTATTTAATTTTCTTTTACTTAATCATTTACTTTGTAAAATGATCAAAATATCAACAAAACATTTTTTAACTTTTGTCTTCTAAGGGCGGCGTGGCGGCGTAGCGGCGTAGCGATTGGCACGGTCGATTGAGAGGGTTTCCTCCGGGTACCCCGGTTTCCTCCCACAGTCCAAAAACGCGTGCGTTAGCTTGATCAGGGATTGGAAATTGGCCGTAGGAGTGAACGCGAGTGCGCGGGGTCGCTTGTATGCGGCCCTGCGACGGACCGTCCGGGACGGTACCCCCCCTGCGTTTCGCCCCACGTGAGCCGGCATAGGCTCCGGCAGACCCCCGTGACCCCGAGTTCGGGAACGTGCAGGTTTTTAAAACAAATTTATTTCTTCCTTTTCTCTACCCGCTTATTCGAGAACCCGGGGTCACGGGGGTCTGCTCTTGGGGTAAGAGACGGAAAGGGGGGGGGGTGGCGGCACATACACAAGCGACCCCGCGCACTCGCGTTCACTCCTACGGGCAATTTCCAATCCCCGATCAAGCTAACGCACGCGTTTTTGGACTGTGGGAGGAAACCGGAGTACCCGGAAAAGTGAGCCCCGTGCAAACGACCCCTTGGCCGGGAATCGATTCCAAGACCACCTTTCCGCGAGACGAGAGCGCCACCCCATATAAATTAAAATGTAAAAATCTAAAATCGTTTGGCTCTTTCTTTTTATATAACTTGCGGTTTTGATCGGAGCCCAAGAGCGGTAGATTGTTGCCAATCGGCTGTCCAACACTTTACGCATCCATGGCAAGTGGTAGCCTGGTGCAGAAATAAAATGCTCTGAAACTTTTGCAAACTCGTGTGTGTGTGTGTGTGTGTGTGTGTGTGTGCGTGCACAAGTTTTTACCCGCTGGCTTTAAAATGAAGAACACCAAGTCTCAATTCCTGGAACGACATGAAAAAGTGATTGGTGTGAACCAGATATCTGTTTGAAAGAATATTAAACACAAAAACGCAATTTAAATAACACAACGACAAAGTGGCCTGGCTAAAAAAAAATGGGATGGGGGGGGGGCATAATTTGATACAGAAATGTACAATAAAATTTTTTTTTAACACACACCAAATCGAGTGTGTGTGTGTGTGGGGGGGGGGGTACTCGAAAGAAGCTGCGTATGAATGCAAAACAATCATAACACAATTTTCAAATTAAGCCTCATCTGTCTCCATGTGTGTGTGTGTGTGTGTGTGTGAGGGGTTAGTGGGGGTGTTTTATGTTTTCGCCAGCACCAATTACGAACCCAGTATTGTTGTGCTTTGTGTTTAGCAAGCTGCGGGAATTTTCAAACAATTCCATATGGTTAAAGCTAGCAGCTTTGGAGCCAGAAAGAAAGGAAGAAAGAGAGAAAATGAGTACAGGCTGGTGGGGTTAAGGAGGGGCAGCGTCGGACCGGGACTCGTCCCAGGTCGTATCGAGTGGGATTGAAGAGAGAGGAGCTCTTAAGCTTCCTTTCAGAGGCAAAGAAAGCCCTCCATCTGGCCGCGTCTTTAGCAGGCCGAGGCTTCGCCGAGCTCACTGGCTCCGATCGGGCAGAAGTAACCGCGTCGATGACTTGTAATGCTCTCGAGGGTATTACGATTCTTTTCATGCTCGACTTGATGAAAAGTAGGGAAGTGAAACGTAGACCTTTTTGATGTCCGATCCGCACGGGCGGCCCGCTAAACGGCCAAATATGTCGAGCAGACGGCGGTCCGGGCAAGGCGTCCTCGCGAAGGTTTAGGGATCGTTTCCGGAGCAGGCCAGGCTTCTGTCCGAACAGACACTACCGCTTCCGGTTTGAGCACCGGCCGTATTTACTTGCCCCGGGTAGCGAATTATCGGTTACCGACCGTGCATGGGAAAGGGAAGTAACGACAGCCGTTGCGTCAGGAGCGATGACTATTCTATTGATGGGGGGGGGGACGTGAGCGTTGATTCGTACGTCCAGGAAGTAGCCGATCGACGAGGGGCGTGACGTTACCTGGTCGCGAAAAGCG
>JAOTQW010000028.1:4376928-4387007 GCA_026260075.1 Sisor rabdophorus | reverse complement strand
ATGGGCAATTTAGAGTCATCAATCAACCTAATGCACATGTTTTTGGACTGTGGGAAACCCACGCAAGCGCAGGGCGAACATGCAAACCCCGTGCCCGGGATTCGAATCCCGCACCTTCTTGTTGTGAGGCGACCGTGCTAACCACTGCACCACCCCTAAAATACAAATATCAGTAAAAAATATTTTTTGCTGTCATTCTTTTGTCAGCCACTATTGATGTGAAGAGGAATATTTTTGACCTTTGCACTGACACAAAGGACTGTTACCTGGCAGTCATTGAAGTGAGTTTTGCTATTATTAATCAAAAAACATTATTTAAGCAATTCTAAAGGCTTTGTTGTACTGTAATCTTAAAACTCTGCATTTTCCATATCAGAATCAAGATTCTATAAATATGGACACAGTGTGTCGACTTTATGAAGTTGGCCGGCAAAGACTAGCGGAGGAAGAAGAGGATGAAGATGATCAGGTAACAGAATTTTGGAACAATTTTGCATTTTATTTGCATTAATGTTTTTAGATTTAGAACATTTAACAATAAAGAAATCTTATAAATTTTAAGCGTTAGAAAATACCATAAAGTTGGCTGTTGGATGGCTACCCAGACCACATGTTTGATTTATTTTAGGAATAAATACATTCTTAAAAAATAACTCATGAAATTAAAAAAAGAGTATTTCACACAAGTATGAAATGGTATTAACAGTACTGCGCTTTCAAACCTCCACTTTATTAGGAACACAAAGGGTTGGGTGGCTGAGAAAGACCAAGGTTTGGTTCCAAGCAACACTAAGCAACTGTGGGCCCCTAAGAAAGGCCATTAACCCCCAATTGCCCCGTTGTATACAGTGATAAACAAAAGTCATTATGCATAAGGACATATACCAAATGGTGTAAATGATACATTTTGCATTGTACAGCGGTGCTATACATAAAAGCATTAAAAAAACTGATCAAAAGTTTGAGGTATTATTTATTAAAACAATTGTGGAATGTTTTATGTTGCTGTTACTGTATTATTTCAAATATATTTTATTCTTATTCCTAGTATCAATTTAACCATTTCTTAATGTGGTTTTCAAACAGGTTAATCTTAACAGGATGCAAGATACCAGCAACAGATTTGAAATCATTAGTAAATGAGTGCATTAATAGCAAATTTCCAACAGACTTTGTTGATTTTTGAAGTTATACTACTTTACTCTGGTAACTTTGGTTCGAAAGTGGACCAAGTGTACGAATTGGTCATATAAGACTCCCTCATATGTACTGAAAGGCAGTGGTATAGGGGTTGATGAACTTGCACCCTTTGAGCAGAGAGTTGCCTCTATTGTGTGCGATACTACTGTCAGGACTAGTGTCCGCTGTTGGAAAATGAGGGCTATTAGGCAGGCTCTGACTTACTTGCTACATCACCGCCCCATAGGTAATTAATTTCTTTTATTTGCTCAAACCTACCGGTTTGTGATAATGTTCAAATACATGCAGAGCAGCGGACCAAAATGTACGTAAGAGATTTTAATCTATGTATCTATTGCATTTATAAAATTTGTGTGAACTTATTAATAAAAAACGACTCATCAGTTAGCATGCGCTGCTTGTACTGAGGTGCAATAGCAGAAACGTCCATTGTCTGTTTTTTTTTTAAACCATTTATATATGTGTGTGAAGTCAAATCGCTTCCTAATCGAGTACATTAGGAAAACCGGCTATCGCTGCAAATTGCGCTTTAATGTTTGTCTGGACAACTGCATGGTATGGGAAGCTTTTATATACCTGGTAGACGTGGGTTAGAATACTTTGTTGTCCAATGGTTGCATCTTTACTGTATTGTCTTTAAGAAGCACCAATTAACAAAAAAATTTATGTATGCCAGTGTGGAGGAACACACATTTATTCATTCATTTATTTAACATTTATTCCCTAGCTCAGGGTCACAGGGGTCTGCTAGAGCCTATCAAGCGCACGAGAGGCAGGGGTACACCCTGGACAGACTGCCAGTCCATTGCATGGCCACACAACGACACGCACTCACATTTACTCCTATGGGCAATTTAGAATCACCCTAATGTACATATTTTTAGACTGTGAGAGGAAACCCATGCAAGCACAGGGAGAACAGAACAGGAACAAATTTTGCTCTGATTTTAGCTTCAGTGTTTTAAATTGTAGTCTGGCTTGTTAAGGGGGTTATGGTGAAATAATATAATCCTCAAATTGTCTAAGTGGCTGGATTCACTTGCCTACATTAAAACTCGATCGTGCTTGTCTTTTAACAGGATGATGAAGATCAGGAAGATGAGGATGATGATGACTCAGATGATGACATGGATGATATTGACACGGACCCTCTGATGGGTGAGCTGGAGAATGAAAATAATGGAGAAGAAGAGGAGGAAGATGGTGAGCAAGATTTTTCTCCATCTGATGACGAAGAGGTAGCTCGTCTCTTGGAGGAAGAGGGTGATGATGACGACGATGATGATGACGATGAAGACGACGACGATGAGGAGGAGGAGGATGAAGATGATTCTGAGGACAATGAGGGAGATGCAGAACTAGTGGTGAATAATAGTAAGTTAATTGCTTTTTTCTAAAAAAAACAAAAAAACTCTAGAAATGTGAAAAATAGTTCCTTTACATTTACGCTCTTTAGTCCAGCTTTATTGCATCTGTAATCTTTTTTTTCTTTTTTTATTCCAGCAGATAGCTCTGATAATTCAGACCTGGAAGATGACATCATTCTCTCTTTGAATGAGCTGAGTTGAAAAAAATGCAGCAAAAATGGAAAGCACAATGACCGAGAGAGACTAAAAAAAATATGACATTTTAAATAGCAGTTATTAGGCACCTACCTGACTGGGTAAACAAGGTATTCCCAAACTGAAGGACATTTTATAAATGCTTAAATTGCTGGATGTTAAAAGGATCATATCATTTCAGGGGCTGCTTTATGAAACAATTGTGAGTTTCTAAATAAAATTTACAAACAAATTAGTTTTTTTTCCTTTTCTGTTTTTCTGTTTCAGAACAAAAAAGTAGGTACCTATTTCTAAAATGTGGACACATTTATATCCTATTCATGGGTGTGATTATAGACAAGAGCAATGGTATTTGTTAAAATACACAAACTTTTGAAGGTCTACCCCTGTCGAGTGGTATATGGATATGTGTGCACACGTTTCTTTGCAAATTTTAGTTTTTATTTAAATTACCTTAGTTTCATTGTAACTTTTGTGGTCTGGTTTTATTGTGCCTAGTATGTGTTACAAGCTGACATTTGCAGGTATCAACACCATTCTGATGATATTATTTATTGTTTTCCTTTGCATAGAAAAATGAAAGAAAAGCTTTTATAAGTTACGTTTCCCTATTTGCATTTGGTTTGGTATGGTATTATGCCAGCATTTTATTATTTCCTTGGCCTTAATTTTCACAATATTGTATTAGGTGACACCTTCCTAAATGTATAGATCCATTGTACAGTATGCATCAAAGTATTTTTACTATGAACACAGTTGAAATTGCCCAGCTTTGTGATGTTTGTATCTCATGGACATTAATAAAGAATTTATGTTTATTGGAAATCTGGAAAGTTCTCTGGAACTTGTAGGAATCCATTGTAAAAATAGAGAAATCTTTTTTTGACAGGTTTTGGAGAAAAAGAAAAACTTCTATGATGTACCAAAATGAAACATTTTAATATCTGCTAAGAAATCTTTTCAACAAAAAAAGTACCGATAGTATGTTATTACGAATGCTGTAATTCATTCTTTCCTCTGTCACAAAATATTTAAACTACAATTAATTTTCAGAATTTATTTTTCCTTTAAATTAGATCTGATAATATTAAAACGACAAATGACTGGTAGATTTGTGGCATTTCTAGTATGCTACACATTGGCTGCACTGCTAAACCATAATCCAGTGTTGGTTTACTGACGAAATTATCTCGAGGATCATGTCCTAATTATTCTTTCATGATGTGGTTCAGGTCTGTTAACATTAGAAATGATTCCTATAGCTTTTTATAGGCTGCCATGTTTGTCAGAATTACAACATTTAAAGTGTAGAAGTCAAAATGAAATGGCCTTGTTTATACCTGGATGCCAGGAAGTAGAACATATCGTTAAAGTGTAACATATGATTTTCTGGTTATGTACACCACAAAATAACAATTGCCTACAACATGGGCATTTAAAAAAAATTACTAACACCATTCCAATGTGTTACTTTTCTGTAATTTAACTGTAAATGTCCACTCTTGATTTAAGCCCTGCCTTTAACTTAAGAAGACATTTTGCAGACGAGACAGTGGGGTGGGATGAGGGGGGATTATCAGAGCCACAAATGGATCAGTTCATAAGAAAATAACAAAAGTAGATCATGCCAGTTGTTAGAACTTAAACAACACCCTGCATCTAATGACAATTTATAGGACCCAAAGAGGAATAAGACTGTGACCTAAAAAACAAACTGCTGACACAACAAAGAACCACAGAGAAAAATTGAAGGCTCAAGAAACAAAAGTTCTGATTACTGATCAGACATTTTGTCTTTTAAAAAGAATGCAAAACAGTGTTATTAATATTATGCTAATTTGTTTAGCAAAACGAAAATCTAAGGAATAGGAAATACAATTTCTGTCTCACTAATCTTTATTGTCAACCAAAACCAAAATTTGGCCCTGCCTCTCCAATACTTTTGCTATAAACTATTCCTTCAGTATCTAAAACACGGTCACAAATTTTCATTTTTGAGAAAATGTTGTTGTATTATATAATGAATATTTCCTAGATATTGATTATACTGTCAATATTTTATCTGTTCTGGGAATTTTCCGTTTACACCTAATGATGCACATGTACTATGCACAGCACTTTCATAGTTAAAAATTTTTATAAATAAAAAGTACTTAAAAGTATCTTTTTCTACACAAATACACATGTTTGCAGTGTCTTATTTTCACAGGGATTCGCAGGGGTTAAATGACGTTTAACATGTGCCTGTTTTTTTGGCTGTTCAATAATAGTAACAGGCCTAAGTGCCATGTTAAACATGTCATTTGAAATGTGATTATGGCAAGAATAATAAAATATTCACTGCCGAAATATTCGTTGTCTTAAGTAATGTACTGAAATAATTTTTTGAAAAAATTAATGGTATGGCTGTAACAAAATCAGAAATTGTAGCTCAGAAAGTCAAATCAGAAAGTACACAAACATGTTTCTAATGACAAACTCTTCAGTTTATTATGAAAAATAAAAATGACTACACTAAAGACTGCTTCTCCCCTCATTTTTTCTGTGTCCATCCAACATAATGTTTGCCTATATAAACATAGTGTAGTTGCATCAGACTTTCTTACGTTTTTTTTGTGATAAGCATTTGACTTAAAAGGAAAAATCAGTCATGCTTCTCTTCTGCCCATCTCCTCAGAAAACAGCGAGGCAAGTAACAGCACTGAATTATTTTAACCTTTTTTCAAGATGGAAAAACACACAAAACTAATACTTTCACAGGTGGTGAGTAAATTTCATAACTCATTTTGAAAGTGACTGGAGAACTGATGCGGAGATCCAATTATACTGTATGCTTATATCTGTATATCTGAAGAACAGTCGCCATTTTTATGCTTTTCCATGTATAGCTCAAAGCTGTGCAAAAGTCTTTTGTTAGACCAAAGCTCTGTGATATGTTTAATACATTTGGTAAGTCTGTTTTATTTTATTCAACAATATTTTTTAGTAAAACTGGTCCAGCCTACTTTAAATGTGATGGAGAGTCAAAATATCAACTTTATTCATTTTCTATTTTCTATACCCACTTGGGGTCAAGGGGGTATGCTGGAGCCTATTCTAGCGCACATGGGGCGAAAAACTGGACAGGTTGCCAGTCTATCGCAGGGCCACTCAGACTAACAACCACACACACCAAAAAGGGCCAAAAAGTATCTAAAGATCAATATTTTTACCACTATAGCTCCACCCTTTGGTTAACTGAAATGACTCTTTGTATTTGAGACGTGGTCAAAACTGAGTTTAAACATATTAGGCCTTACTGTTTGGGCTGCACAATCAGTTTTAATAATATAAATTAAACAAAAAATGTATTAATAATACCTTTTGTTTTTTTAATTTATTGCATTTGCTGCTGTTATTATTTCCGTTTGTACTTTCGTTGTGTTTGTACTGTTACTGGAGGAAAAAGGTTTTCATATACTCTTCGATCATTGGGGCTTCTTCAGTACTTATTCCATTTACAATGCCTTTCCAAGAACTCATAGAATCATTTCATAACTGGTTTATATTAAAACACTCAGATACATTATTGTTGCTGTAGTTACATTTTATTCACAGGCTCTTGTATAACAGACACTATATATAGAAGTAATTATATAATAAAAATTAATAAAAATGTGGTGTACAGCAATAAACAAAGTCTTTCATCATTTAGACAGTAAAGCTTGTTGTTATTTAAACAGTTATTTAACAGTTATGGCAAAAGGGTGAATTATTTAACAGTAAATTCCCAGTATGCTAGCAGCCAAATGTGGGTGTTTCCCAGACTGGTGTATGTAATTTTACTGCTCTTCAAGTGAACAAACAGCAATAGGAAAACAATAAATGACTAGGTTTAACCCTGATGAGGACAAGAGCAAATCAGTACCAATAAAAAAAATTCCAAATAGACAATACTACTGTGACAATTATTTCTAAACAAAAGATGTATTTGTATAAATAGTGTTTTATTTATTTATCTACTGTTTTGTGATTTGTGTTGGCTTTTATTCATTCATCAAAGTGAAAAAAGTAATTTTACATTGATTATGATTTACATTTGTTAGTCACCCAACAGCAGAAGTGGGATATACATATATTCTGGATTTTTACTAAAATAATTGCCCAAAATCTGGAACAATTTATGCAAAATACATTTTGTATATCTGCATAAATGGGACATATAAAATGTAACTGTAAACTGTCAGAAAGTTTGCTTAATAATGTAAATGTGTTTTTAAATTAAAGATAGTAATTGTAGTAAAAAAATTAGCTGTGCCATAAGAGAAACAAAAGTCAACACACTTTATCCATATAGGGGTTTGCTGGAGCCTATCCCAGCTCTCTGAAAGAGCGAAAAGCACTGGACAGGTTATCAGTCCATCATTTACATTTACAGCATTTGGCAGACGCTCTTATCCAGAGGGACGTACAACTGAGCAATTGGGGGTTGAGGGCCTTGCTCAAGAACCCACAGTGGTAGCTTGGTGATGCTGGGAATTGAACCCTGGTCTTTCGGTTTTGAGTCCAACACCTTAACCACTAGGCCACCCCTTCCCCCATCACACATACATATGCCTGGCAATCAAACCAGGGACCTTCTTGATTTGAGACAACAGTGCTTACCACTACGCCACCGCACTGTAGCTCAGAAAATGCGGCGCAGCGGCATAGTGATAAGCAATGCTGCCTCGCAACAAAAAGGTCTCGGGTTTGATTACCAGGCAAGGGATCTTTCTGTGCGTAGTTTACATGTTCTCCCCGCGCCTGCATGGGATTCCTTTGGGTACTCTGGTCCAAAGTCCGAAAACATGTACATTAGAGGTTGATTGGCAATTCTAAATTGCCCCTAGGAGTAAGTGTGAGTAGCCCTGTGATTGCCTGGCGACCTGTGTAGTGTGTAGCCCTGCTTGGATTGTATGAGAAACATTGAAAAGAAGACTAAAAAACACATTGAGTAACCTTTCGTGTTTACAGATTTTACTGGCTTTTGATTTTACAAATTCTACATATTTTTAATGTGTAAATTAACATTTTACAGCGGCAATTACATGGCTGTTGGCTGCCCAATGTGGAAACATAAGGCAATTATTAAATTACAGACCCAATCCAACTTGTAAAATAGCCTGTAAATGTATCAGTTGTTGCTTAACTTGTGTGTTCCCCAAAGTTTTAAGCAGCGGAGAGCCAAAATAAAAAGATTTGACCACAGAAGTGACAGAAATGCAGTGTAAAGATAAAAGAACTGGATTTATATGCAAACTCAACCTGATCTAAAACAGCAAACACTGAAGATTTCTTCTGAGAATATTCATTAAATATTTTGTTTTATTCCATAAGTTAAATGGTCAGTGTAATACAGTACATAGATGGATGGCAGGGAACAACAGTTTTTGCATGCCATTTCTTAAAATAAAATAATTTCAAGTTATTTAATGTAAATCTATGAGCTGTAAAAGTAATTACAGTGGAGGTGTAGAAAATAGAGTTTTAATTAAGATGTAAATTAAGATGTAAAAATTACCTAAACTTTTACACAATTTTTAAGTAACAACAGCCCATGATTTTTTTTTTTACATTGGTAGCTTGTAGTACTCTAGATGTATTGTTATTGTTGTAAACTTTTTGGCACCAGATGCAACTTATAATAAAATAAAATAATAAAAATTAACTGCCATTTATGTTCAAGAATGATTTTTAATACAATGTTGAGAACCCAGCCTACCATTGTGGGTATTTCATCACAAAATTAGGTCTTACACATTTTAATAACTTTTGTAAGTCCATTTTAAGGTATTAAAACGTAGCAAAAAACAACATACACTATATGGCCAAAAGTATTTATTCAGCCTCCTTGACACGCATATGAATTTAAGTGACATCCCATTCCTAATCCACAAGGGTCAATTGTATGTTGGTCCACTCTTTGCAGCTATAACAGCTTTAACGCGTCTGGGAAGGCTGTCTACAAGGTTTAGGAGTGTGTTTATAGGAATATTTCACAGTTCTTTCAAAAGCACATTTCTGGTTATACACTCATGTTGGATAAGAAGGCCTGGCTCTCAGTCTTTGTTTTAATTCATCCCAAAGGTGTTCTATCAGGTTATGGTCAGTCAAGTTCCTCCACACCAGACTGTCATCCATGTCTTTACAGACCTTGCTTTGTGCACCGATGCACAGCCATGTCAGAAGAAAAAGCTCCAAACTGTAAACTCCAAAAGGTATTGGTATGCTGAAACATTTAGAGTTCCTTTCACTGGAACTAAAGGGGCTAAACTCCAGCTCCTGAAAAACATCACCACACCAGGATCCCTACTCCACCAAACTTTACACTTGGCACAATGCAGTCAGAGAAGTACGCCAACCGCCAAACCAAGACTAGGCAATCAGATTGTCAGATTGAGAAGCAGGATTCGTCACTCCAGGGAACTGCTGATGACTCAGATGGCAGCGTGCATTACACCACCAAATCAGATGCTTTGCATTGTACATGGTGATGTATGGCTTGGATGCAGCTGCTCAGCCATGGAGACCCATTTCATGAAACTCTGAGCACTGTTCTTGAGCTAATCTGAACACCACAAAGTTTAGAGGTCTGTAGCAATTGACTCCACAGAAAGTTGGCAACCTCTTCGTACTAGCATCCGTTGTCCCCGCTCTCAGTTTACGTGGCCTGAGTTGCTGTCATTCCCGAATACTTTAATGTTCTTATAATACAGCTGACAGTTGACTTTGGAATAGCGAGAAGGAAATTTTATGACTGGATTTGTTGCACAGGTGGTATCCGATCACAGTTCCACACTGGAATTCATGGAGTTCCTGAGAGTGACCTATACTTTCACAAATGTTTTTACAAACAGTTTACATACCTAGGTGCTTAATTTTAAACATCTGTGACCATGGAAGGGCTTGGAACACAGAATTCTGATCAATTGGATGGGTGAGCGAAGCTGTCATTCAAAACATAAGGCTAATTTAACTAATGCATTATAATTATTTTTTTAAAGAAATGTGTGTAAAATGAACTTTTGTTGTACTATATCAAGCATTTTACTATGCATTGGCACAAATATACATTGTAAATGCAGTACAAAGAAAAATGCATTATATATCAAAAAAAAATTAAAAACATGAAATTGTGGCAGAAGATTTTGTCTATTAGAAAATGATAGCAACTAAAATATTTAATAGTACTATAGAACAAAAAAAATGATATTGTATGTCATAATACAGGGCAGCACGGAGGCGCAGTGGTTAGCACCGTCGCCTCACAACAAGAAGGTCCTGGGTTCAAATCCC
>JAOTQW010000028.1:4339038-4351666 GCA_026260075.1 Sisor rabdophorus | reverse complement strand
CAGACCCCCGTGACCCCGGAAAGTTCGGGAATAAGCGGGTAAAGAAGATGAATGATGAATGAATGAATGAATATTGTGGAAGGCAGCAAGGGGCAGCAAGAGAGTCCCAGGTTAAGTTTTTGGAAGTTTGCATGTTCTCCCTGTGCTAGCGTGGGTTTACTCCAGGTTTTCTGGTTTCCTCCCACAGTCCACTTGTACATTAGGTTGATTGGTGATTCTAAAGTGTGTGGTGGACTGGTGTACCCCTACTGCCTTTTGCCCTAGAGAGCTGGGATAGACCCCAGCAGAACCCTGTGACCCTGAATTAGGCAGATGTAGAAAATAAATAAATGGATCACAAAATACAACTAGCTAGCAACCTTTTTTCTAATTGTTTAAGATGACCTGATTGTATGAAGTTTCTCTAATGCTTTTCCTTCATTTTAAAAAGCAGTTGGTTGTTACTGACGCACCTGTAATCCAATAGTCTCTCTATAAGTCGTGTAACTGACGTGACAAAAGACACCCCTGTCTCTCGCCATGTCTCCTGCTCGATCTTCTCCAACAAACTGACAATTACAAACAATGTGATTAAAATGGCAACATCAGTTTTAAAAATACTAATATTTGTGTGCTGATGATATGAGATAGTAAATTTTAAAAAATTAGCATGATATTGTAATACCTTGGGTATGGTCCAAAGAGCTGGGTTCTGCGGGAAAGGTACACAAAGACAACAATCATAAATTAAAGCATATTATAAAAAAGGTAACAATTTACAATAACAGTATGCAAGTAATTTGGACAACCAAAAAACCTAAAATAATTTAAAATAGTTTGCATAATTTTACTTACTCCTGAACTCCCAGCGCACATAGTGCGAGAGGCAGGGGGTACACCCTGGACAGGTTGCCAATCCATCGCAACAAACACAAACACACAACCACACACTCACACATTTACTCCTATAGGCAATTTAGAATCACCAATCAACCTAATGCACATGTTTCTGAACTGTGGGAGGAAACCAGAAAACCCGGAGGAAACCCACGCAGGCGCAGGGAGAACATGCAAACTCCACACAGAAAGACCCCAAGCCCGGGATTCGAACCCAGGACCTTCTTGTTGTGGGGCGACCATGCTAACCACTATGCCACCACCCTGACCTTCCATAAATTAATATTATTTAATTAGATTAGTGGTAAAAAAATAGATAAATAGTAATAAATAAATGTAATCTCTTTAACTTTACAATGAAATTACTGCTGAAAGTGTAATGTCACCTTCCTGCTCAATCTTGCTTTTATTAGCACTGCTTTCTTTGCTGATGCTAACCAAAATAGGTTTCAGTAATCTCTTTGACCTTCAAAGACCAAAATAGATGTGGAAGAGACTATTTGGGATCACTACCCATGTGGCACAGGCACAATCCAAAGACTCAATCAACAAAAAATGGCCAAATGCTCCATTAATCCATAATCAAACTGGCTATAAATAAACATACTGTACTCTCAATGCTACATTAACATAGGTACTTGTGACCTAAATGCATATATCCAGACTTATGAATGTGTCCATGCCCTAATGTTTTTCAATTCTGGCATACTACTATAGTATTATAATTCTAACACTGCACAGATCATCCAGGCCCTTATAAACAGGCAAATAATCTGTACACTAAAAAAAAAAACCATTTTTTACTTAAAATCAGCACCTCTGTTTCTGTCAGTCCATCAAGAAGAGGTATGAGAGTTAAAAGATCTTTGCCCTTTGTTGACACTTTATGATCTTGTAATGCTCATGACAGATGCCTCTCGGTTGGGGAGCAGTCATGATTGGCAGCTATGTTCACAGCGTGTGAGAAAGTTACTATCTCACATAGTACATAAATTGCCTAGAGATGTTTGCCATGTTTTGCTCACTGAAACACTTTCTACTGGATGCATCTTCCACATTAGCCACCAGAGGGTCTGCACCTTTTCAGGGTTGTGAACCAGATCCCGGGAGGGGCCCACAGGAAACTTTTCCTACATTTGTTTTGTTCCCAGAGGTTCTGGAGAAAGTACAATTCTGGGCTGAGTATGGTTCTTGGACATTGTGTTCTCCTTGACAGTCATCCAGTCTGAGAAAACCTTTTTTACATGCATACTTTAGAGTTTTTTAATTTTGGTGAAATAATCAAACAGGGAAGCAGACCTGGAGACTAGTAAGTAGCCAACCAGCGAAGGCTGCAAGAGCACCCCCCCTAGCGCGATCACAGGACATTACCGCAGGAAGTATGGGTGTCTACCTAAACCCTGGCTTAGAGTTCATCACCAATATATTTCTTCACTTCCCCCTGCGCACAATACGTTTCCATTGCTATGGCTACAGATATTAAACAGTGTAAAGTGTGTAAGTGATATAAAAAGAATGAGCAGAAAAGTCTTACTTAAAAGTACTAAATAAAACCAAGAACCAAGTTTAATTTTAACTAATAGATGAAATTAGAAGCCAGATGTATAAATTATATTATAGGAAATATTGCCCCATTACAAAATGCCACGCGTTTAGCAGTTTAACACAGAGTGTAACAGATATAGCAAAGATATAGTATTAAATATAAAGTAAATTGTTTAATAACATTTTTCATGCAGTAAGAACAGAAAAAAACTGTGTTTTGTATCATTTGTATTCCATTTAAGATTATTTTCTCACATTACAATGGCATTTATGTCGGGACTTACAGTAATCCAAAAAGCTCTCTGTGGTTTTCCTCTCCTTTTCCATCTGCTATCATACTGTCTAACTTATCCATCAACTCAGCCTCCACCTTTACATATCACACACACAAACACACACACACAAAAAGAAGAGTTTTTTCTCCTTACGATTTTTTATAATGTTGTATAAAATGAAAACAAATTCCACTTCATTTTATAGAGGAAGAAGATATTTGCTATATGTTCGGATTTGTGTATATATGTTTAGATTTGTTAATATATGTTTAGATTTGTTGATATATGTTTTGTCATTCGGTATCTGACCTGTTTAAAGTTTCCATTTTTGCGCTGTTCCCAGTCCATCATGTCATGAAAAATAGGAACCATAACTTTCCTAATTTCTGCCTGTGGAACCAGAGTCACTCCTAAAAATGGACCCATCATTCCTGGAGTAAAGTGAGGCTTATTATCACCTAAAAGGAAAAAAGGGGTTACTTACTTAAGGTTGCAATGTCAATTAAATCTATTTTTAAAAAGTAAAAAATTTTGTTCCGACCTAGTTTCTGCCACATAGTGTATAACTCATACACCATCTGGACTCTTAAATCTCCATATCTGTAGCATGTAAAATGTTAAATAAGAAAAGTCCTGGTAAAAAAGTGTACCTTTTGTGTGTGTGTGTGTGTGTATGAGTAAGTGAGTATATATAAGTACACATGTTTTTTTACTTGTCCGTTATTCGCTGCCTCTTGACTTGACCGACAGACTCGAGCTGCAGACTGGGCTGACTGATAAATAACACAGCCAAACTGAAGAAGGAATTCCAAAGCTAAAAAAAGCCAAAAAGCATCCTTACAAAGTCAAAATAAACCTTTTTTTGGAAAACACATTTAAAAACCACCAAGCTTCATAACAGTTGTTCTTCTAACAAGACGGTTATCTGATTGGGACCAAATCATTTGTAATTACAGTATTTTTGTGCCCTAATAAAAACTATTACTGCTGTCTTTATATATTTATATTAAGAACTGTATATCATTCATTCATTCATTCATTTATTCGTCTTCTATACCCACTTATTTCTAATTCTGGGTTACTGCTGGAGCCTATCCCAGAGCACAAAAGGTAGGGGGTACACTTTGGACAGGTCGCCAATCTATCGCAGGGCCACATACAGACATCCACACACTCACATTTATTCATATGGGCAATTTAGAGTTACCAATCAACCTAATGTACGTTTTTTTCAACTGTGGGAGAAAAACAGAGTACCAAGAGGAAACATGCAAACTTGAACCCAGGATGCTCTTGTTGTGAGGCAACCATGCTAACCACCACACCGCAACGCCAAAATGTATTTTTTTCTGTTAAACAAAGAAAACAAAACCATGTTTTAATGTTACACAACTAGTGCAACAATAATTAACTGGCTAAAGGTTTAAGTAACTGAGTCCTGACTAAAACCATCAGATATGAGTGAGTGAGATGCTGCATAGATTTCTAAATACTAATCCTGACCTACAAGAAGTTAAAGGGTCTCGCACCGACGTACCTAAGTGAACTACTAGTGTCTTACGTTTTTGCCTAGCCTACTAAGATCAAAGAATGCTGTCTCATTGGTCACACTTTCCTTGGTCACTCAGATGTACTGGTGGTGTGTCTGTGCCTCCCCTGGTTGTCCTTTTAGATATGCTATTATAGTTAGTCTTGCTTGCACTCATTTAATACATTTAAACACTGTGACTGTGAGAATATAAAACTGTTTCCCCTTCTATGCCTCCCTCTTTCTCTTTCTGTCGAGATACACATGCCACCCCAAGGTGCCTCTGAGAACCCTTCTACATTGGAGGAGGCCCTTCCTGATGCCTCATATCTGGTTGGTAATCATTGCATTGCCATGATGACCTAGGACATCTCCACATCCCTATGAATACACTGCAGCTGCCACACACACACACACACACACACACACACCTGTTTCTGTTCATCACCCAAATGAGGATGGGTTTCCTGTTGAGTCTGGTTTCTCCCAAGGTTTCTTTCAATTACTTTCTCATGGGGTTTTCCTTGTCACTGTTGCCTCTGGCTTGCTCTTTAGGGATGAACTAACTTTTACTCCTCTACTTACACTCTACTTTCATTATTATATTTAAATATTTAAAGCTGCTTCGAAACAATAACCATTATACAAAGCTCTATACAAATAAAATTGAATTGAATAAAAAAAGTGTTGTGGCGGCGCGGTGGCGTAGTGGTTAGCACGGTGGCCTGACAACAAGAAGGTTCTGGGTTCGAAGCCCTGAGATGGACTGGCGACCTGTCCAGGGTGTACCCCTGTCTCTCGCCCAATGTGCGCTGGGATAGGCTCCAGCAGACCCCCGTGACCATGAAAAGTTTGGGAATAAGCGGGTAAAGAAGATAAATGAATGAATGAAAAAAATTTTTGTAGATGTATTAATTTACAAAATTGTTCTTTAAACCAAAATAACCAAAATTTTACCTTAAAATCAAAGTCTGCATCAGAGAAGTTCTTGTGAAGTGCAGAAGTCAGATATTGGGTTGTCGTGACAATAATTCTGTGGAAGAAAAGCACAGAAACTGCTCATACAAATAAGTATTTATTAATTCCTTCATTTCTTCATTCATTCCTTTATTTATCTTCCTTACCCACTTAATCTTTAATTCAGTGTTATCAAGGGTCTGCTGGAGACTAACCCAGCTCTCTAAAAGGCGAAAGCCAGGAGGGGTACACCCTGTATATTCGCTTGGTTTAGAATTTAATTGTGCGGGTACAATATTTGGGATTAGTTTGACGATTTAGTGACATAACATTGATTAATTAATTCATCTTCTATATCCGATTATTCCCGAACTTGGAGTCACAGGGGTCTGCTGGAGCCTTTCCCAGCGCACATAGGGCGAGAGCCAGGGGGTACACCCTGGACAGCTCGCCAGTCCATCGCAGGGACAGACAACCAAACACTCACATTCAATCCTAAGAAAAAACCTTAAGAAAACCCAAGTGTAAAAGTCTACACAAGAATTAGAATGTAAATTGCATGTTTAAAGTTTATAGAATGGAGTTTTAACTATATTTGCTATTGTATCTCTAAATTAATTTGGTATCATCAGCCTGAAACTTCAGCCTGAGTCCTTTTGCTTTATTAAACAATTGCAGTATGACAGTATGACAGACAGGTTTTTTGCATTTCACGTTAAAAAAGCTGCAATAAAATTTCTTTCTTCTTTATTATTCTTATGAATATTATGTATCAGGCGGGCGGCGCCTCACAACAAGAAGGTCCTGGGTTAGAATCCCGGGCAAGAGTTTGCATGTTCTCCCTGCGCTTGTGTGGGTTTCCTCCGGATACTCTGGTTTACTCCACAGTCCAAAAACATGTGCATTAGGTTGATTGGTGACTCTAAATTGCCCATAGGAGTGAGTGTGAGTATGTGTGTGGTTGTGTGTATGTGTGGCCCTGCGATGGACTGACGACCTGTCCAGGGTGTACCCCTGCCTGTCACCCTATGTGCGCTGGGATAAGTGAGAATAGAACATGAATGAATGAATGTATCAGGCCTAGGTGTAAGATTAAATACTCACTGGCTGGTGAGAAGCCGCATAGCGCTCCAGTCTCGTGGAAACACGCCAAGCTTCATCAGATTTCGAAACACACAGAAGATCTTGAGAAGGAATTCCTGTCATAATGAGAGAGTGCATTACCAGAACACACACAAACATGTTAAATACCTGACTAGTACTCCATGTCCTCATGGAGCTAAAAGGCTTTGTGTATAACGGCATTGTCCTGTTAAAATAGTGTTTGGGCAGGACGGGTATATCGTGGACAGGTCAACAGTCCATCACAGGGCCACAAACACAGTTCTACACAAACCTATACACTAAAACCACAACTGTACCACCTAAATCATCAAAAGCAGTTTAGCTTAATCCCTAACTCGGGCCACACATAGATAAACAATAACACACCATGGGCAATTTAGAATCACCAATCAACCTAATGTACACGTTTTTCGTAAACTAGAATACCTGGAGAAAAAACACACAAGCGCAAGGAGAACATGCAAACTCCGCACAGAAAGACCCCGTGCCCCGGAATTGAACCTGAGATCTTCTTGCTGTAAAGTGACCGTGCTAACCCCCACACCATGCGCCCCCCTTAATACGATTTAATAAAAGAGTGTAACTGATTAAGTGATTGTAACTGGTAAGTGATTCTGATGTGTTTAGAACTTATTGACTCTCACTGACAACCACTGAATCTTTGTTATTCTTTGAATGAGATCATCAGTGTTTAGTCTTCAATGTTTAGTGATTTTACCTTGAGTTCATCTTTGCTGTGAAAGTTATTGAGCAGGTGGTGGAAATGCAGCTCCGACATCATTTTTAATAATGACAAGAGGCAGGATACATACTCGCCCTATATAAATACACACAGTCATTAAACACACATGATCTTCTGGCAGGAAGACCAAACATACATGAAGCAATGTAGTCAAACCCATGCAGTCCCTACATGTACTGATGTTTTTCTTTCTTTATAATACACTTGGGTAAATATCCTGCCTAAAGATTGCAACTGTTTGTCATACTGCAGAGACCTTTTATATAAACAATAGAAACAAAAGTATTTTAACATGTTTAATAAACAATGTATTCTGTACTATACAATTTATTTAAATTCCCAACACAGATATCATCTTTGCAACAAAATAAGGTGCTGTTTTTTTAGATAAAAAAATCAATATGATATGTTATTATAATTCATTATAAATTTAATACTATGATGATTTACTATTTTTAACATGAGTTTTTGAAAGAATTTATTATTCTAATTTGTTATTTAAATAAATTGATTCTTTATGCAAACAGATTAGGTCTGAATTATTAATAAAAAAAGGTATTGAGCAGCGCTTACTGTTATCTCAGCCGTGCACTGAGGACAGCGCTGGTTTCTGGTATTTTCTACCGCCTGGCTCTTACTCATAATAGATAAGAGTGTTTGCAAAAGTACATCTAATAGGCTTTCCACCATCATCTCCACCTCATCCTGCACACACAAAGACTCCTACAGGAACAAAGATAAACAGGAGAGGGACAACTCATAACACATTAACATGTGGCAGTGCCCGTTACATTGTGATAGAGATATAAGACCAAACGTTTAAAAGAAGCAGAGTGTGACAATGTACCTGTGCACTAGTGTTGAGGATGGAGAAGATGCTGCTGAGAATTTTGGCACATAGCAGTAGCTCTCTTTGCTGTCTTAAGTGAAGGTGAATGTGATGTAGAACCACAGGAAGCAGAATACTCCGTGATTCTAGATTACAGAGATATAATCGGTGAGAAGTGCAGGAAGCAAATACTTTTTGGGAACAATGTAGCAAAGCTAACCAGGAATAAGACAAATACAGAAATATAAATAACAACAATAACAGTTTGCAGAAGTGAGGACTTCAGAATTTTTTTTAGAAAAATTGCAAATATGTTAGGCAGGAAATTCAGGCAAGTGTAATCTTACAATATCAGATCAGCACATAGAAAATGTCAACCATCTTAAAGAGATTTCATTTCATTTATCTCTTCTGTGAAATTATCAACATGTATATTAGATCCTTTTCCAACAAATCTTCTTATGCAGGTTGTATCGACAGTAACAGAAGCCCCGCTGAAAATAACTCTTCACTTAGCAGTGGGTATGTTCCGACATTTAAATTAGAAGTTATTAAACTACAGATTAATAAATCTAACCTTAACCCCAGTGAGCTGTCAAACTAGGATTTAGGCTTCATCACAGTAAAGAGACAGCTCTTAAAGCTTTTAAACTGGCAAATTATCACGTATTGGCCTCTGATCAGGGTTGTGTGTTTTACTACACTTTTTACACCATTGATCATAATATCCTTCTGCATGAATTAGAAAAGGTAGTAGGAATTAAAAGAACAGCCCTCGTCTGGCTTTTTATTCCTACTTTACCTACAGCTATCAATTCGTAGATTTAAATGGTGACTGTTCTATGTACTTCCCTGTTAAATATGGTGTTCCTCAGAATTCAATTTTGGGTCTGTTGCTTTTTTCACTTTGCATGCTTTCTCTTAGCAGCATATTTTGTAGGCATGATATTTGTTTCACTGTTATGCTGATGACACACAGCTACATGTCTCAGCCAGGCCAGATGCAAAACATCAGTTAAATAAAGGTAAACGATGTGTGAAGGACATAAGAGACTGGATGCTAAGCAACTTTCTTCTTCTTAATTCGGAAACGACAGAGGTTCTGGGGCCACGGGTAGCCAAGGATAATCTTTCTGATCACACCCTTTAAACAGACTTTCTGTTTCATCATTCTAATTCTTCATTTAGGATTACTATTCTTTCATTTGGAGCCCATGTAAATAATCTCATTATAAGAGCATACTTTCATCTTAAAAACATCGCCAAAATAAGAAATTTATTGTCACTTAACATTCATGCTTTTATTACATAATACCAGACTGGACTATTGTATCAGTTTGCTGTCTGGATGTTCAACCAAGTGAAGCTCTAGTTAGTTTAGAACGCAGCAGCGAGAGTCCTGATTAGAGTTAAAAGATATGATCATATTACTGAGACTGTCAGACTGCATTAGTGCCCAGTGAGATTACACAAAGATTTTAAAAGTACTGCTTTGACCTACAAAGCGTTAAACGGTCTCGCACCGCAGTATCTGAGTGAACTGCTGGTGTCTTACGTTTTGCCTCATTTACTTAGATCAAAGGATGCAGACAGTCTGTCAGTACCACATGTTAATAAAACTACAGCAGGGGCAGAGCTTTTTTATACAAAGCCCCAATGTTATGAAATACCCTTGCAGTTTATGTCCGAGAATCGGACACAGTCTCAGTCTTGCCAAAAATCTTTTTATTTAACCAGCCATTTACTGTTATTAGAGCAGATACCATCAAAGAAGTTCTGAGGGCCTCATGGATGTTAAATATTCTGGTGATCTGGTATGTTTAGATGCTGTTTTCCACACTTTGGACACTCAGGTGTACTGAGGGTAAGAGTGTCTGATTGCTTTACGTATCAGGGATACTTCATGTCTGCGTCATCCCCAGCTCATTGAGACATTGCCTGCACTCAACACTTTTCACTAAAAACACTGTAAATACATTTCACTATACACATTGTGACTATGATAATACATGACTGTTTTCCCCTCTTTCTCTTTCTCTCTTTTTCCCCTCTTTCTTCTCTCTTTTTCTGTCAAGATACACGTCCACAACCGAGATGTCTGTGTTCTGACCACTGTTCCTTGTTGGATTTTGGTTTTACTGTTATGTTAAATATGAGGTTAAATATTTAGCCATCTAATTCACTGATCAAAAATTTGGCTGTCCAGCCACTGAACAGCCTTACTGCCAATATTGGACCTATAAACAAAGCCCATTACCCTGCTTTAGAAGTCCTGTTTTAAAGTAGACGATGTGGTCCAACCCAAATTCCATGCAAACTAGGATTTGCTAGCCAGGAATTGGGTCCTGATAAAGTTCAGAGTATTTGAAGCTATAGTATAATTCTTCTTTCATGTCTTTCTATCTACCATTATTCCTAAGATAACTGAGATAAATCTGTAATTTCTGGCAAGGTCTACTGTGTGCATATTGGCACAGAAGTATATTTGCGATCTCTCCCTCATGAGTATTAACGAATATCTTTAGGGGAACTTAAAAGTATTTTCTATGTGCCTCTTCCTTCCCCCTGCCTGTGCTTTGATTTTGCTCTTATACAGTGGCTCTCCTACACTTA
This sequence comes from Sisor rabdophorus, assembly GCA_026260075.1. NCBI lineage: Eukaryota > Metazoa > Chordata > Actinopteri > Siluriformes > Sisoridae > Sisor > Sisor rabdophorus. Next base: position 4,341,176 of record JAOTQW010000028.1, on the reverse strand, counting down.
ATTGAATACGGGAAGGTACTTTGTAAGCATTATTCAGAAAGCAATTTCTTTCTGGTGCAAAACCTATGCCTTCAAAGGTCACCACCATGACAATAGTAATTTCAGATCTTAGACTAATTTCCATTACCTGGAAAGTAGAAAAGCCTGCTGTCCACAGTACGTGAGATTGACTGGAGTTTAACCACATCCATGGACTGGCCAATGTCCACAGTGCTGGGCATGCTTGCTAGCGTCCCTCTCACCAGTTCAGCCACCTCTTGTACAGTAAACATCTGTAAAAGCTCGTCGAAGATGTCTGGAAAGCTTGTCAATAATGTGGCCTGAACAGGGGAAAAAGAATATATTATATCATCCAAAGTGTATATAAACTCTATTTTCTTTTTCATGTTTCAGATTTCCTTGTGTCATTATTTTTCATATAAACTTTACAGCAGAGTAAAATTAGTTTTTTTGCATATTCCACTTTAGAAAGTTGGGCTCAAAATGCAGTTTCAGTTATAATACAGAGCCCCCGGGGCAGGTAGGGTTAAGGGTCTCGCTCAGTGACCAAACAGTTGATGACTGGTGTTGGTGGGGCTTTCTTCCTATTAACACTTGAGTGCCTTAATCATTTGCGCCTTCACTGCATGCTTTATATGTTCGTCTATGATGGATAAATGATGCTGTAATTTTTATAATAAAAAGCTAATATTACATCATCACCTGTGTACAGATAAGTGTTTCAGCATTTCGTCCGTCCAGACTGAGCAGAAAACGGATTGATTGAAAAAGTTCATGGATGCTAGCTCTAAACTGCTCCTCTTCCATGCCGCATGTAGCCCGTGAATACAGAGATCGAGACTGAACGATGAACTTAAACAGGTATTCCAGTGCCTAAAAACACACACACACATGTTTATATACTCCCAAGGGCTTTACTACATGTCTTAAATTTAATAAACAAATGATTGGTTGTGGCGGTGCAGTGGTATAGTGGTTAGCATGGTCGTCAGCAAGAAGGTTCTGGGTTCAATTCCCGATCAAGGGGTTTTTTTTTCAGTGGAGAGTTTGCATGTTCCCTCAGTCCGAAAACATGTACAATAGGTTGATTGGTGATTGTAATTGGCCATAGGGGTGGGTGTGAGTGTGTGTGGTTGTCCGAGTTTGGGAATAAGGGTGTATAGAGGATAAATGAAAAAATAAATGATTTGATTGATTGATGAATTGATTACTAAATGAAATGTATGTGTATATGATAAAGTATGTGAACACAACAACATTTAAAATGCAAACACCAATTCAAAAGACTAAAGAATCTGGACAAAACACAACTGAATCAAGCTTAAAAAGCATGTTATACTGACCCTCATAGCATCCTGGATATGGTCCTGTCGCACAACCTCAGCAGAGCGATCCATATACCATCTCAGACAGCGAATCAATTCTCTACACATAAACAAAAACTTTTTTAGAAGAAGCATTTTTTTAAGCATTTCAATCTGGATTGTGCACAAAGAGCTTCAAGCAAATTATTCACCATAATGATTTACCATATTGTGTAGAATTAATTTTCAAATTATGAATTACAAAGTAATATAAAACTTTTACTCCCCATTTTTTACATCAAATATAATTTGATCGCACTACTAAAGAGTATATTTTATAATTTAGTACACACAAATGAATTAGTTTCAAGCACTATAACTAATATAAAAGTCAAATATTTCATTTAAGTAAATAAAAGTTATTTACTTGTAGGCGAGTGCTCCTGCAAACTGATTGTGTATGTAGGAGTCCATAACTGGACGGAAATGGTAATATCGTGGATCCCTTAATAGGTTAATGATAAACACCTGAAACAAATATACATAGAAATTATAATAATACTATTACTAAGTCGTCTTTACTGTGTGTATTAATTATTTCAATTCACAAAAGTGAATGACAGCCCTACCAGTGACTGAAATACAAGTGGTCCATATTTGTCAATGTTGTCATCAAGAAGAGAGAATAGCGTGTCCAGTACATCCTGCAGAAACTGTACAGAAAGTACAGAACACACCAGCCGTAGGGCGATATGAGTGTGTGAGATAAACATTCATTTATCTTCTTTACCCGCTTATTCCCGAATCCGGGGTCACAGGGATCTGCTGGAGCCT
>JAOTQW010000028.1:4296365-4306751 GCA_026260075.1 Sisor rabdophorus | reverse complement strand
TATATATATATAAAAACACATACTGTACTCTGTTCTTGTTTATATTCTAGAATGCGGAAATAGACCTTTATGCAAATAAAAAATTATGTCCCTTCTTCTTCTTGGTCCCTCATTCATATGTTAGTCTGATTTCTTATAGAGATGTGTGAAGGTGCGTAATGCTAGGCAACACTTAAGTTTATGTGGAGGTTCTACTTTTAATTCACACCATTGCTAACATCAGTTGCACATAAAATTGTCATTTTTTGACCCAGTTGAGTTAAAACAATTTCAGTTTTTCCATTTGTCATTTTGACATGTTCTGATTGGTTATTTGGGAATGGTTTTTCACCTGGTATTTAGATACTTGCCTTTGTCTGTTGTTTCTTCGCTTTTGTTGTGTGTAAGCAAGGGAAATAATCAAAACCACTTTAAAGCTTTTGACACATCCCCATTAATTAATTAATTAATTAATTAATTAATCTTCTAGAGAGGCAGGGGGTACACCCTGGATACATATATATATATATATATATACACGCTACCTGCGCAACAAATCCAGTAATAAATTTTTTTTGCTCCTAAATATTCGTCAACTTCCAGACACACACATATTTATATAAATATTCATATAAAAATATACCCAGCAGCAGAACCTGAATTCAATTGCTCACATCTGGGACAATATGTCACGCTTCATTTACCAACGTTATGTTGCACCGCAGACTGTGCAGAAGTTGTCGGATTAATTAGTCCAGGTCTGTGAGTAGATCCTTCATGAGACCATCCGCCAACTTATCAGGAGCAGGCCCAGGAGTTGCAGGGATGTCATACAGGTACATGGGGGACACACACTGTGAGCCTCATTTTAAAATAATAAGGACACTACATCAAAGATGGATCAGCCTGTAGTGTTTTTCCATTTCATAGTGACCCCAAATCCAGACCTATGTAGGTTATGAAGTTTGATTTTCATTGATATTTTTAGTGTGATTTTGTTATCAACTATGTAAAGAACAAAGTTTACTCATTCAAATCTAGGATGTTATTTTCCGTTTTTGAGCATCTATATATATTAACACATACACACAATGTATATGGCCTGTAAATATTTATATCGTTTTGTGACAACACTAAGGAAAGGAAACTCTGCTACAATTTAATAGTGGTGAATGTACAGCTTGTGTAATAGTTTAAATTTGCTGTCTCAAAAAACTCAACACAGCCATTATGTCTACCCCCCTTGTAAAAAATTGAATCCAAACAGCCATTTTCCTCCCTGTTGTCATAAAACTCATCAGTGTTACAGGGTCCCAGGTGTGACTGGGAGAGCGGGTGTTAATTTTGGTATTATTGCTATCACGCTCTCATACTCGTCAATAAAAGTTCAACATGACACCTCATGGCAAAGAATTCTCTGAGGATCTGAAAAGAAGAATTGTTGCTCTATATAGAGACGGCCTAGGCTACAAGAAGATTGCAAAGACCCTGAATCTGAGCTGCAGCACGGTGTCTAAAACCCTACAGCAATTCCACAGGTTGCACTCAGAACAGGCCTCGCCATGGTTGACTAAAGTTGCGTGCCCATGATAAGTGTCATATCAAGTGGTTGTTTTTGAAAAAAACTGACATACGAGATCTGGCAGCATTATAGCAGGGGTCAGTCTGTCAGTGCCAACTCAGTTGCCTACAATCAAGCAGGGTGGTAAAAGTGTCATGGTCTGGGCCGCACGAATGCTACAGGCACTGAGGAGCTAGAATTCATTAAGGGAACACCGAATGCCAACATGTAATGTGACAATTATTTTAAAATGCAACTCTTCAAAGTGCCAAATGACAAAACAGTTTGCATGTTTATTTTTCTTAGTTACAGCGGAAATGAAGTCGTTTCAGTAAAAACAAACATTGCGTGTGAAACTGTAGGAGACCTGCTGTGGCCTTAGACACAAAGAGCATAAAATTGCAAAAATTACATCACATTCTAAAATATACTTTTGCTTGGCTTGCTATTAATATATTAAGATGAACTTTGATGCGTTTCGTTACGCTGTTGGTTATGCAAATTTTTGATTTTAAGCTGCATTATAGCCAGTGTGTTTTTTTTTTTTTTTTGTAAATGGTAAAATTTCATGTTTTGCTTCTATTTTATGTAGTGCTTATGCAATCAAGCTCGCAGGAAACCTGGAGCCCATCCCAGGTAACTCTGCGCACAAAAGTGGGGGTTAGGTAAGACACCCATCGTAGTCCAGGGATACGATTGAAGATTTGGACTGGGGAAGAGAAGCGTAGAAGAATTAAAAGAAAAAAGCTAAACTCACACACGTGGTGTAAAGAGAGAAGAGAAAAACCTCTGCAGTTACACAGGAACATACTAAACCCGAGCCGTTGAACCCTCCTACAGCAGGGCGTTTAGGAGTTGATCATTTCAAAAAATGTGGCATTTGATTATGATCCAAAGTAGTCATCAAAAAGTTAGCAAATAAGTTTTGTCCAACAAACTTTACTCTTTCTACCAAACTACCAAAAAACAGAATGGTGAGTAGACTGCATGGAAGAAACGAGTCTAGATTTAACCCCCCCCCCACCCAAAAATCAGCAAGTCAAATCAGAAGAATCTTGGGGCCTAGTGGTTAAGGTGTTGGGACTGATACCAGAAAGACCAGGGTTCGATTCCCAGCACCACCAAGCCACCACTGTGGGTTCCTGAGCAAGGCCCTCAACCCCCAGTTGTTCAGTTGTAAGCCGCTCTGGATAAAAGCGTATGCCAAACGCTGTAAATGTAAGAATCTAGACTCACTGTCCCACCATATCCGGTATTTTCCTCCAATAATAAATACTTCCATTGCTGCTGTCAAAAGACGGCATATTTAAAATAAAATTACATTACAGGTAGGTGAACTTTGTCGAGGTGTTGGATTACTTTCACAATGTGATATTACACTTTCAGTGTAGAAAACAGATTTTTTTTCTTTCCAACTGGAAAAGACCAAGTTAATGAAAGTACACCCAATCAAATATTTAAACTGAGATCTTATTAGATAAACTCTTTGTATATGGGTTAAAACAGGCTTCCTAAGTCAGCTTCATGCTGAGTTGATGCTAAAGACTTAAAATCTGGAACTCTGTTAATCTTAAACAGCAGAAAAACAAAAAAATACTTTGAATTCAAATTGCTAAAAATACAAATTGGACACATATGAATTCCAGTTTGCTGCCAACCAGGTTTTTTGCTTAATATAAACACTTTGGTTTAAAACATGAGCATTGTTCAAACCACTAATAAAATCCCGGCAAGGCTGCCCGCCTCCCCTTTAAAACACGCCTTTATAAGCTCATTGTTGGGTAAGTGGCCTACATAATACTAGAATGTCAAAATCTTTAATATGCATTACCTGATGCTCAGCATTGCAAAAAAAATTTTAAGACACCAGAGCACAACAATTTGGTGTATTGCAGGGAGCAGATTTTCAAACTATTATATGTTTGTTTGTCACCATCTAGTGGTTATACATGGGTTAAAAAAGGAGGAAAAAATGGAGGGAACAAAATACAAAAAACAAACACTTGCGTTTGGATACCAAAGTCAGACTTTTTGGCATTGATAAGGTCATTTCTCTATGCTTTAGTATTTTGGTTAATCATAATAATTACAATAATAGCAACAACAACACAGTCAATTTTCTTAAGACACAGCCAAGAATGATGACATAAAACATAACTATTTTGGCTTCTTTTTTTTAGTTAGGAAAAAATGGAATAATGTAGAAACAAGCCAACGTTTGCATTTGGATAGCCAACCCCTCCTCCAATTCCCCCACCTTTTAACCTCACAGCTAAAATAAACAGTAAGGTCATTTCCAGCCCCTCTGGAAACAGGATTACAATCGCACATTATACCTTAAAGGCACCAAACTGGTGTCAATTTTCTACCGAACAATTAAAACCAAGAAGCTTTTTTTTTTCCAACATCCAAACTTGTTCTTAATATTATTTGTTTTCATGAAAAGAGGGTAGGGGCGGGTAGATGTAAAGCAATCTTGAATAACACAACATGGGAGAAGCAGAAGCATAAAGGCGGGAGAGAGATAAAGAAAGAGAGAGAGAGAGAGAGAGAGAGAACAACAAAAAGGCTCAACTGATTGGTTGGAAAGTTTGCTAAGAGGCTAAGCAATACAGCGCAGACATACCTAACGTCTTTAGCTCTTTTTTTGTTTTTTTTTGTTTTGTTTTTTTTACACGCAGTGTTGTGTTCAAGGCACAGGAACTTCTACAAGTCTTTTTTTTCAATAAAGTACAAAATAATACATTTTGCAGTCTGTACAAGAATAATAGTCCAGCAATAAAACAGAGGATCAGGGGGGAAAGAGAAAAGCATAACAGGGAAAGAAGGACTGGGAAGATGGCAAGAGTGATGCCAACAGGAAAGACGGTAGAGCAGTAATTCCATTGGCATGAGCCTGCTGTACGTCTGTGTGTGTGCGCATGTGTGTATATGGAGTCCCCCACACCCAAAAAAGAAGCAAGAGTGCTCTCAATCAAATTATATGCATTAAATTAGTAGCTCAAAGAAGGGTGTGGGGGCCTGTGTGGTGGAGTGCTGTGATCGCTTAGCGTTCTGAGAGCAGTTGGTATGTCACATGACAGGGCCACGTTTCAAGTGTCCGCCTTGTTCACTGCAGCCCGTCCTGCTCCTCTAACATTTGGTGAGAAAATCATACTTGTGTTTTTATTTATTTATTTTTTTCAAATATAGCTGATCCATCCAAACGCAAACTCGACAGTCGAGCACAGTCCCAGATTCTGTTCCTCAGAAAAATTGGCTCAAGACTGTCTGGTACTGCCAGGGTCAGCATTTTTGTGTGCGCGCGCACGTGTGAGTGTGTGTGTGAGATAAGTGGGCAAGTTGACACAAGAAGCAGAACTAGAGACTGTAAGCTGTGTGTTTGTAAGAGTTTTAGATGCATCTGGGTGTCAGCTACTGTACTTACACAAACAATCATAGAACTTAAATAAAAGTGTGTGTACACGCACGCAATTAACTGCCTTAAAACGGGGTTGCTGCTTTAAATGGATATTTGGTCCTCAATAGGATGATAAGTGTGTGTGTGTTTATGTTAAGGGGCCCATAGCCCACAGCTCTTAGACGATCCATCTCTCAAACGCCGCCAAAACACTACAATTTGCAAAAGTCTGTCCACTTTTAAAAGTTTGCTTCTGGAACTTGGCCAATCACAACAGCTCGTACTGGCGCAGATGCATTCTCTGGATGATGTCCCGGCAGTCGTTAAAAACGCGGCGAATGTTCTCCGTGTCCACGGCACACGTGAAATGTGGGTAACAGTAGTGCCGGCCATCGCCGCTTGCTGTGCTGATCCTCTAAAGAGAGAAAAAGAAAGACATTAAAGCTGAACAATACAGAGGAAAAAAAAAGACATTGTGATGTTTACTTTTTCTGTGATATGAAAACAATAACCAGATGGTTAATGTTTCTATTAGGTAAATATTTATTATTTGTAAATGATTGTGTTGAATCTGTGTAAAATATATAATACATAATGATAAATACAATACAATACATTAAAGCTGTAGATAAAATGTCTTTCCTGTTGATTCATATACAAGAAGTAAACAATTAAATAACACTGTATTGACTTCAGTGTACAAATTACACACAAACTTTATTAAAAGTTAAGAAAGTGATTTTTTTTAAAGTCTGAATTATTTAATCTTGTTTAAAATGTTTACGGACAGAACAGAGGCTTAATGGTTAAAAATGCCTTACAGCTGGGATAGACTCCAGCAGACCCTAAATTAGGTAATAAGCAGATATAGAAGGTGAATAAATAAATTGTTCACACAGTAAAAAAAAATTATATATATATATATATATATATATATAAAAACAAACAAAGACATGGTAAACTTTTACTCGATTAATAAACTTTATAATTAATATGTAAACAATGTGTTCAGTTCATAAACAAGGTTAGTTGTAAGTTAGGTTGATTACGTGAAGGAGCCATTACATATCCTGTATTGTGATTACTGCCTAAATACACAATTGGAATGAATTTTGATATATAGAAATACTAGTTAAAGACTGGGCTGAAAGCAATTTAAATAATTATTTCCACATACCAGGAATTCGTCCCGAATGAAGTATTTAGCCCTCGTTACTCGTGGATCCTCTCCAGGCTCAGGGCTTGCTAAAAAGACATTTTTGGCATAAATTTCAAACTGTACAGATAGCAAAATATCACGTTTTAAAGTAAAAAAAAAAGCTTGCAAAGCATCATCAGAGTAAAGCTTTAACTCCAGGACAATTTTTTTTTATTAGAGAAATAAACCGGGAAGAGGTGGCCTAGTGGTTAAGGTGTTGGACTGATACCAGAAAGACCAGGGTTCAATTCCCAGCACCACCAAGAGACCACATTTTAATGTTAAGGGCTTCAAAAAGGAATCTAGAGTTGAGGACTGCTCTGTAAACTTTTTAATCAATCAAATGGCACTTTTTTAACCACACACATACCTTAAAAAAAAACAAAAACAAAAAACACCTACATCCAACATAACCCATATTCGACTAAGAGAAAAAGCAGAATTTTTGCTCATTTTAGTTAAATCTGTGCACTTGCTGCCATAAAAATGACTTGTATCTAGATGTTTGCAGCTCGATGCAGTGTAGAGGTATTATACCGTCATCTGGTGTGGTGTAGCGAGCAAACTCTGGAAAATATTCCTCTATTTTTGACTTTCCCGCCAGAACCTTTTCAGCTAAAAGGTCCTGTTTATTCAGGAAGAGAATGACCGAGATTGTCCGCAACCATCTGAGAGAAGGGAAAAAAAAGAAAAAAATTTTTATTTTAAAACAAATGTATGTAACTTTTATTTTCTCTCCAAGCAACCAGCTTACCTGTTGTTCCAAATGTTTTTAAAGAGATTAAGTGCTTCTTGGAGGCGGTTAGTTTGATTGTCTTCACGAATTACCATGTTATAGCTACTGCTGGCCACTACAAAGATGATGGCAGTTACATCTGAGAAAAACATAAGACAGGAAGAGCGAAAGGTTACGACTTAATGCACGAGATCTTAACCAATTATGAGCCAAATCTCAGAAGAATGATTTATATCCTTCAAATGATGGCCTAATTTCCAAGGCTGTCTTAATAGTTTAAGGCAGAACAAAATACATAACTGGTCTCTTCCCATACTGTATTTGTTAAATTAACACCCAACTTTGAAGCACGGCAATGACACTATTCTACTAATGGAGCAACTGTTGTTTGAAAGTGGGGGGCTAGTGGTAGCGTAGTGGTTAAGGTGTAAAAACTTAATTGGAAGATAAGGATTAAGTTTTAAGCACAAGAGGGTTACCACAGTTGCTTAAGTCATATAAGAGAGATAATTATTAGTGCCTCTGGTTAAAAGCGCCTGCCAAACACCAAAAAGATAAATGTAACAGATTTTGGTCAAGTGAATCAGTACTTTTAACTTAATCCAAAAGATAATTTCCAAGGTGTAAAAGATCCTCTGCACTATGCCTCACGTTGTCCAACAAAAGTAAATGCAATGTATTCACCGTTAAAACACTGGATCCACTTTCGACGCTCATCTCTCTGCCCACCCACATCAAACATGCTGAGAGGGAAAAAAACATCATCTTAATACATTGTTATTTATTTATTTGACTATAACAAGTTATATATAAACAGATTATCAGATATTTGAATTTTTTAGCTGGCAGACATTTTAATCTAGTAAGAGGGAAACACTCAATCATAGATCTAAATTTTTATTTTGGAACAGAAATCAGACCCGTTAATGGGTGGTTTTCAACCGTGGGAGGGTGGGGGTGGCAGTTAGTGCATCCATTTGATTCTTAGTTTAAAAAGTCGAATTAGAAAGTGTCGGACAGTGCGAGCCTGAGGTAATCCTCTACGTTTAAGCGATTCTTAAGAAATATTTATAATTATTTTATACTTCAAAGTTTAATTTATTTAATTTTTAAAATAAAAAATTAAATTAAGGCAGCGCAGATAAAAAAAGGCATGTTCCACTATTGTCTGTGTAAACAATAGGAAACAAAAATAAAATACTTTTTTAGCCCCACTGTATATAGTTACATATTTATGTCAGCCACCAATTGTGCAAGTTCTCCCATTAAAAAAATAAGAGAGGCCTGTAAATTTTATCATAGGTATAACTCAATTATAAGTAACAAAATGAGGGAGGAAAAATCATAGATCCTGATTTTAAAGCATTTTTTCAAACTACGTTTGATTTATGGCTCTCGCTGACCTGTAACAAGTAAAAGGCTGTAAAAGGCTCCTCTGTCCTCCACTCATTACCTGTTTTAATGGCACCTGTTTAAACATCAGTATAAAAAACACCCGTCCACAATCTTAAACAGTCACACTCCAAACTCCACTATGGCCAAGACCAGAGAGCTGTTAAAGAACACCAGAAACAAAATTGTAGATCTGCACCAGGCTGGGAAGACTAAATCTGCAATAGGTGAGCTGCTTGGTATGAATAAAACTGTGGAAAACATACCGGATCACTGATTATCTCCCTCAACCTGGGGCTCAACACAAGATCTCAACCCGTGGGGTCATAATGATCACAAGAACGGTGAGCAAAAATCCCAGAAACACACGGACGGGCAGAGAGCTGGGACTAAAGTAACAAAGGCTACCATCGGTAACACACTACTGGGACTGAAATTCTGCAATGCCAGACGTGTTCCCCCCGTGTTAGCCGTCTGAAGTTTGATTGAGAGCATTTGAATGATCCAGAAGAGAATGTCATATGATCAGATCAAACAAAAATAGAACATTTGGGTAAAAACTCTCCTCGTCGTGTTTGGAGAAGAAAGAATGCTGACTTGAATCCAAAGAACACCCTACCTACTGTGAAGTATGGGGATGTAAACTTCATGCTTTGGGGCTGTTTTTCTGCAAAGGGACCAGGACGACGGATCCATGTAAAGGAAAAATGAATAGGACCATGTATCGCCAGATTTTAAGTGAAAACCTCCTTTCATCAGCAATGGCAGTGAAGATGAAACATGGCTTGGCCTATTAGCATGACAATGGTCCCAAACACACCGCCGAGTAACGAAGGGGTGGCTTCATAAGAACCATTTTAAGTTCCTGGAGTGGCCTAGCCAGTCTCCAGATTGCAACCCCATAGAAAATCTCTAAAGGGAGTTGAAAGTCCATGTTGCCCAGCGACAGCCCCAAACATCACTGCTCTAAAGGAGATCTGCATGGAGGAATGGGCCAAAATACCAGCAACAGTGGGTGAAAACCTTACAGAAAGACTTACAGAAAACGTTTGCCTTGGTCATTGCCAAGAAAGGGTGTATAAAGTATTGACATGAACTTTTGTTATTGATCAAATACTTATCAGACTAATCAGACAATGCGATTTTCTGGATTTTTCTTCTCATTTTGTCGCTCATAGTTAAGATATACCCATGATGATACATTTTTTGCCCCACTGTATATGGGGAGGTTTGAAAAGGTTGAGAAGCACTGCTATAATTTATTTTAAATATAGCAACAAATAGTTTTCATCTTGAATCCAATTACAAAGCCTTAACTACAAAAGGAAAATAAAATTATATAATATACAGCTGCTTGTTTATTAAAGTTAACTCGATAATAAATATACAGACTAATGATCAACTTAATACTTTATAACTTGTTTGCCTTAACAACAAAAATGTATTCTTAGCATTATTTAGGTCTTATGACAGCCAATGATTACACTGCCCCCTAGTGCCTATACACAATACTTCAAATACATTTACATCTGAAACTTACTGAAAGTTGACTTTATCCACCTGGAATCTAGTCTCAAAAATACCCGAAGTCAGAACTCTGCATCTGAGCAAATCCTAAAAAAAGAACAATGATTAATAATGTTAAAATTATTGATGCATTTTTTCTCCAGTTTTTAATCTACAGATTTGCATAATAGTGTCCTAGTAAAAGGATATTAAAATGTTTTGTTAGTACATGTTTACATTTAGTCCTAAATGAGCTTAAATTTTGTTGATAGACCTTAGTTACCTATTTGAATCTGCCCCCCCCCACACCTAATGCAAAATGTGGAAGAAATAGTCACAATTATTTGTGCTTAGTTTGTGCAGGTTTAAGCTAAAAAATATTTATTTGTACTGCTAATATTTGTTAGATATACAGCATTAATTTAAGCATATAAGGTCAGTCACCGGTCACCCAGCCCCCGAACTCGCTCCAAATTCAGCCGATATGGTCTCAATTGTTTATGCTGTTACCATTTACCATAAAATATTAGACATTATAGGCGATTAAATCACCATTTAGGGGTCGCCACAGCGAATCACCTATCTCCACCTAGCCCTATTCTCTATATCCTTCT
>JAOTQW010000028.1:4262829-4287621 GCA_026260075.1 Sisor rabdophorus | reverse complement strand
ACATTTACAAAGACGAGAACCAGACGCTTAGTAAGTTGCTAAGACAAACAATACTCTGCCACGAGTTTAGCGAAACACTACACTTAAGTACAAATCCCATGACAACAAAGCAAGAGAACAATTAGTACTCGGGGGAGGGTGCCCTCTGGTGGTTGGGAGGAGATGCCGTTACAATCAGGCTCTTTTTCAAGCTACATTTTAATCTCCAAGAACAAAGATTGCACATTACCTTTTTTCCTTTCATATTAACATGCTCTCTCTGTAAATAGTACATGTTTATATATTTTATTATTTTAATTTTATTTAGTTTCTTCCTTTTTTATTTAGTGTTTTTAATTTTTGCCTGCAGCTGACAGCAGCACTAAATCCTTATGCTGTAAAATGCCCCTTACTTTACCTACCATATAAGATTTTCCTGTTCTCCTACCGTACAACCTCACTCCCACAGACTTGACTCGATTCAAATGTTTTGCCGTTGTGCAAAATGCAAGTGCAAAACAAATAAAATGAATTGTGTTTGTAATTTTGTTTGTATCCAGGTATAGCTGACAAAACTGAATCCTCCACCATGGTTAACAGAATTGGAGAGTTTATGAAAGGCATTCTGGTGAAGTACTGGATTGTTTGCTGCTGCTTGATGTTTTTCGTCATTAGTTTCTCTGGGAAAGTGGTTGTCTACAAAATCCTTTACATATGTTTGTTCCTCTTCTGCATGGTTCTCTACCAGGCGAGTATTTTATTATACACTTAAGTTTTGAACATACACCCCATTTAGAAACTTGCTTGTAGAATTGGTCAATATTTGTAAGGGGTTTGCTGGCCCAATAAACACCCCAATTTTACCAACCCTCGCCTGCTTTCCAGACATACATATGACATATGGTTTGTTTCTTCTTTTTATTATTGGTTTTTGAATAATGGCTAAGTTGAAATAGCCTTAGAGTAAAAAAAAGAGCTGGTCCTTTATTGCAGACTTACAAACGTTTAATACCACCACTATTACATAACAATTATAAAACCTTCAATACTATTCAAACACACAGTTTTACCGGGCTGCAATTATAGACAGAGAGACATTTTTTAAATCAAGAAACACAACTCTAAACCTCTACACTACAACTTTACTGCCTACAACAATTGAAACAGTTCAAAATCATTCTTTTATTTATTCTATACGCTTATTCCCAAGCTCGGGGTCATGTGGGGCTGTTGGAGCCTATCCCAGCACACATAGGGCGAAAGGCAGGGGGTAAACCCTGGACAGGTTGCCAGTTTATTGCAGGGCCACACACACAACCACACACACTTATACTCACTCCTATGGGAAATTTAGAATCACCAAATCAACCCAATGCACATGTTTTTTGAATGTGGGAGGAAACCGGTGTCCCCCACGCATGCACGTGAAGAACATGCAACCTCTTTACAGAAAAATTCGAACCCAGGACCTTCTTGTTGTAAGGTGACCGTGCTAACTGTTCTGCCTGCACTTGTGTGGGTTTCCTTCGGGTACTCCGGTTTTCTCCCACAGTCCAAAAACATGTACATTAGGGTGATCTGTGATTTTAAATCACCCATAGGAGTGGGTCTGAGAGTGTGTGTGTGTGTGTGTGGTTGTTCATCTATGTGTGGCTCTGTGAGAGATTGGTAATCCCGCTTTATGTTACCAGTCTGGAACACTTTAACTTTTAAGAGAAAGTGTTATTTACAGCTATAACACAATTAAAAACAGAACCTAACAGGTTTTATCAAGATTTTACAATCATAATATTTGATGGTTTTTTTTCTCTGTAGGTCCAGTATGACGTATGGCGGCAAGTTCTAAAGTATTTCTGGGCAGTTGTTGTTGGTTATTCTATGATGGTTTTGATTTTAATCTACATATACCAGTTTAAGACAGTTTCAGGCTTGTTTTGCCAAATCATAGGCATGTCAGAAGAAGGGTAAGTGCAAAAAAATAAAAGCACTTGTATTCATCATTCTGTAGTGTATAATAAAATTTTCTAATCATAATAATTGCAGCGTCTAAGGTATAAGTAAATTCTTGGTTTCTTTCAGCCTGCGTGATCTTGGTCTGGAGCAGTTTGAAACTGTAGAGTTATTTGCCCAGATTTTACTTCCTGCTACTTTTCTACTGGCCTGCATTTTACAACTGCACTACTTTAACTATGATTTTCTTACTTTGACCGACCTAAAAAATGTTCCTGTGTGCGAAGACATGTCTACGTGAGTTAATTACTTCTTTTACTCTAACTAAAAATATCTATATTTTATTGTATTTACCATAGAAAATTATACTAGATCACCTTACATATTTCTATAGACAGATTAATATTTTTATATCATAAATTATATCCTTAAGTTATAAGTTAGACCTAGACAATGAGCATGATAAAATTCTTTCTATATTTTAATCCAGAGAAGAAAAACTAAGAGAGACGCTGAGCGTAATATCAGACATGTAAGTAGTGAATACATTTGGGATCCAGACTAACTATTGTCAATCCTAGATTATTAAGATTTTTTAATTTGTTGTAGCTCTGATGCTTACAATATAGCTGTGTTGTTTTTTAATACCCCCCATCCCCTCTTAATACCACCACTATCATCTCCAAATATTAGAATTCAGGTTGTAGGTTGGGGTTAGGGTTGGGGTTATCTTGTGAAATTCTATGTTGCCTTGTGTAGCACCGTGGGGTCTTGAAGAAACATTGTTTCATTTTACTGTGTACTGCATCTGCCGTAAATGTTATCTCTCCCGACTGCATTTTCCCAAAATGACCACTAGATGTTAGGAAAAGGCATAATGTCTTTTTTGTTCATTCATACATTCATTCACGGGGTCACAGGGGTCTGCTGGAGCCTATTCCAGCGCACATAAGGCTAGAGGCAGGGGTAAACGTTGGACATGTCGGCAGTCTACCACACAATCACACACACTCACACCTATGAGCAATTCAGAATTACCAATCAACCTAATGCACATGTTTTTGGACTATGGGAGAAAATCGGAGTACCCGGAGGAAATCTTTGCAAGCGCGGGGAGAACAGGCAAACTCCGCACAGAAAGACCCGGGAATTAAACACAAGACCTTCTTGTTGTGAGGCAAACGTGCTATCCACTACGCCACCTCCGTGCTCCATGTTTCTTGTTCTGTACTCCACGTTCCACGTACCTTGTTTTGTACTTCGCATTACTTGTTCTGTACTTAGCGTTCCTTGTCCTGTACTTCACGTTCCTTGTTCTGTACTCCACATTTCTTGTTCAGTACTCCGCGTTCCACGTTCCTTGTTAGGTACTCTGCGTTCCTTGTTCAGTACTCTGCATTCCTTGTTCTGTACTCCATGTTCTTTGTTCTGTACTTTAAATTCCTTGTTCTGTACTCTAAATTCCCTGTTCTGTACTGTGAAATCCTTGTTTTGTACTCCGCGTTCCTTGTTCTGTACTCTGCGTTCCTTGTTCTGTACTTCACGTTCTTTGTTCTGTACTCTAAATTCCTTGTTCTGTACTCTAAATTCCCCATTCTGTACTGTGAATTTCTTGTTTTGAACTCTTCGTTCCTTGCTCTGTACTCCGCGTTTCTTGTTCTGTACTTCGCGTTCCTTGCTCTGTACTCCGCGTTTCTTGTTCTGTACTTCGCATTCCTTGTTCTGTACTCTGCACTTCTTTATTCTGTCATCCACGTTCCTTGTTTTGTACTCTGCGTTCCTTGTTCTGTACGCCGCATTCTTTGTTTTGTACTCCTCATTCTTTGTTCTGTACTCTGCGTTCCTTGTTCTTTACTTAGCGTTTCTTGTTCTGTACTCTGAATTCCTTGTTCTGTTCCTTCCTTATTAAGCCGAGAATATCGGTCTCCTCCTGGCTCGGCTGCAGATTGTTGTCGGCTCCCTGGCTCGGCTGTGGTTAGTGGTCACCTCAGTGGTCACTGAGGACACCGGTCGGTGCCCTGGCTCGGTTGAGTATGTTGGTTGGTGCCCTGGCTTGGCTGACTACATCAGTTGGCACCCTGGCTCAGTTAATGACATCGGTCATAGCCGTGCTCGGCTGAGGAAACTTTCTCTCTTTGGTCATGCGTGTTTTCCGCTCCCCCTCGGGCCCCACCATGTTTTTTTACTCCCCTCTGGCCTCGCCGCACACCTTGCTCCCGCTCTGGCCTCCCTGTGCTCCGCGTACTAACTTGGGACTTGCTATGCTCTTCTTTCCCTCCAGCTTCATAAGCCGTGTCTCAGGGCCTTAGGGGGTTATGTTATGTCCCCCATCTGCTTTACCCCAAAATGGCCACTAGATGACAGGAAAAAGGCTTTTAAAAAATGACTATTGTTTCTATTTTGCTCTCCTCACACAACACATTGTTACAATATATGGCTGAAATGAGGATAAAACTTCTCAAACTATAACGTGACAATTATAGATGTAACTCTACCTCCCTCCAACCACCAGAGGAATCCCTCACCTGAATACTGATCAGTTTGTTCTGTTCTTGGGTCATAGGTTAGGCATGGTGTATTTAAGCTTAGTATATTCGTAAAGTCATTGCGGAGTATTGTTTGCTTTCCTGCTTACTAAGCATTCCTGTCTATAATCTTGTTCATGGTTTATTTGTTAATAAAGTTCTACTCTGCACAATAGATTCTACTCAGCTGTCATCATTACAATGGAAGCCATCAATACTATATATCAATACATTATACAGATAATGAAAACCATTTTCATTAAATCAAGAAACCCCATCAACACAACTCCAAAAATATTCACTACAACCACATCTGTAACATCTACAAGACCTGAAGCAGTTTCGATTCAATATTTATCTAATAACATCACAAAAACATGAAAAATATAAATAAAATATATCATACATTTTAAAGGTTACCAGTCAGGGCACTGGTCTGAACCGGTGAATAAACTCTTTCCAGAACAGAGACAATCTTTTTGGTTAGCCCAATTGTCTTACTCTTCTCAAAAATACTTTAAAGTCTGCAGAGACTGCAGTTAATTTCTTCTCATCTGACAGCCATTGTGGCAGACCAGTTTTGGCAAGAGGATATAAAAATGCGTCTGACATTGTACTCCAGCTAGCAGGCTTCGGGAGGCAGGTTTAAAAATATGATCTGCTGCTGCTATAGTATAGCTGATATAATCCATCAGCAGCATACTGATTCTGAATGCAGATTACATTAATATGACAGCACATATAAACTAACATCTGATTGAAACAATTAAACACATTCCTACATGTACTGAAAACAGCAAGAGAAACACCATAAAATGAAGAGAATAAACTGTTGGAAATAAATTAATACAATTTAATGCAACATATTTTAAAATGTAAGTTTTTTGGCGCGGTGGTGTAGTGGTTAGCACGTTTTGCCTCACAGCAAGAAGGTCATGGGTTCCATTCCCGGGTCTTTCTGTGAAAGGTTTGCAAACACTGCAAGCAAAAACTACACAGTGGATGTGTGTATATGACTATTATGCATTTTTTGCATTATTGCTCCTAATGTTTTTTTCATTTCAGGATAAAGGAAAACATTGAAAAAATTAAAAAACGGTAAATCTTTGTTTTATATCTGCTCAGCTGTAATATTTCTAAAATCACAAATTCCTTGACTTAGTGCTCTGTGTTAGGCTGGTAAAGGAGCAACTGAATGTAGATGGCAATGATCTGTTGGGCAGCTTAGAACTGGATTCATTGTCAGTCAAAGAAGAAGAGGAGGAAACAGAAGAGGAAGGTAGAAATTTCTTTTAGTTACACGTTTAAATAAAAATGTAACAAAAAACATTTCCTGTGGCCAAGCACCTTAGAACAAACACAATTAGTAGCAGGCAGCATGTAAATGTTTATTAGAAATGTTTAGCTACTCAGGGTCATGGGGATCTGCTGAAATCTATCCCAACTGTCATTGGGTAATAGATATAAGTAACATAACTAATAGTAGGATTAGTGTTCAAGGTGTTGTACTAGAAATACCGGTGTTGGGTTCCCAGCTGCACTGGTGGTCCTAAACTGGTGGTCCTAAATGTGAAAGGCCCTAAACTTCCATTTGCTCAGTTGTATAAAAAGGAAATAAATGTCATTTTGTTTAAATCAGGGCATTTGTTAAATGCTTTAAACATAAATGTTATACAGAGACAGAAAGGTCCAACAAAATAAATGTCCAAATAATGCAATTTCTGTATTTGGTTTGAACACACAACCATACCAATTAGAAACTTTATATGCCATCTAAAAAAGGTTTGTAAATTTTGTTACCGATACAGCTTTTATCAGTAATGATTAATGTAATGTTCTATTTTTTTGCCTGTGTATTTTAGGATCATCAATAAACAAATGGTTTGGAATAGTGGATCAGATCACATTCATCATGCTACATACCCTGCTTTGGTTGGCTAAAGTTCAACAGTATGGCTGGAGATTGCTTGAGCTCCATAGCTTCAAACTTGTTGCTGCAGGTATCATCTGGGTTAGCCTAAAAGAGGTATGATGCACATGTATACACACACACACACACACACACAAAAAAAAAAACAAAACAAAGTTTTAATTTAGCAATTTCTGTATTTTAGTTTTCCAGGCATGTGTCAATCCTAATTCTATGTTATACCCTGTCTCCTTGGCCCAAAAACATTTCCCGAAGAAACAGAACACCAGCACTACTACACCAGTAAAAAGTTAATTTCCCAGACTTTTTCTTCTGACAGGGTTTTTTGTTAAGTCTTTAAGTAAAAATATCAGACATTTTTTCTTTGAAAAAAATGAGGGTAAAATATAAACACAGTATTAACTGTAATAAAACTGATGATTTTTGGTCAGCCTTTTTTCAATTAATGCCAAGAAAAATAATTATTTGAGAATCCCATTGGTCGCCATGTTATCGCTGGAGCTAACATATCTTGGAAAATTTCTCATACCCCTTTGTTTGAATTGTAATCCTGAAAAATCAGTTTGCAGGTGTATCTACACCCTCAATTAAAAAGAATTGGGCCTATTAAACATGTTATAGATGAGAAAAGTATTTTATTTTAGTGAGCACACACATCACATAACTATAAAACATTCTGATAAATAATTAGTTTAACCTTTAAAAGCTTCAATTAAATCCATCCATCCCTCCCTCCATCCTTTCATCTATTTATCCATCAATCTATTCATCCATCCATACATCCACCGAAGTCTATCCCACCTGTGATTGGGTAAAAGACACACTGGAAAGATCACCAGTCTTCTTTGAAGTCTATAGACATCTATATCCAGTTTGACTTAACTCATCTAAAATGCAGTAACTGGTTTTACCCAATTGTGTATAGTGTTTGAATTGGTGTGTAAACATATGTGAGTGATTTTGGAAATGTAAATGCCTTTATTTGTTTCATATACTCTACAGCAAAGTGAAACTTGTTTGTTTGCATATTGCATTTTAGGAAGGTTAGGCTTGAACACAGATCTTTAGGTCTTCAAATCAACTCAACTCTACTCTCTTCTACTGTATTAGCACCCTAATCATTCCTTTGTGTTAAGTTTCGTAAAGCATTTGCAAAAATGATCTGCTGCGATGGGCGGCGCGGTGGCGAAGTGGTTAGCATGGTCGCCTCACAACAAGAAGGTCCTGGGTTCAAATCCCAGGCTTGGGATTTTTCTGTGTGGAGTTTGCATGTTCTCCCACGCTTGCTTTGGTTTCTTCCGGGTACTCCGGTTTCCTCCTAAAGTCCAAAAACATGTTCATTAGGTTGATTAGTGACTCTAAATTGCCCTTAAGAGTGAATCTGTGATATGTGGTTTTGTGTGTGTAGCCCTGCAATGGATTGGTGACCTATCCAGAGCGCCCTATGCGACCCCTGTGACCCCAAGCTCGGGAATAAGCGGGTATAGAAGATGAATGAATTAATCTAAACTAAGCACCGTGTTCCTATTTTTATGTAGGTGTCTTTGATGAATTTTGTGTTCCTGGCATCATGGACGTTCGCTATCCCATACAAAAGACTGCGCCCAATGGCCTCCACAACATCCTCCATCTGGGCTTGTGTAATAATTGTGTGTAAAATGATGTACCAGTTGAAATTTATTAAACCAGCTGAATTTTCTGTGAATTGCACCTCTGTAAGTTGCTGAACCACAAGAACAAATAATACTAAAGGCTTCAAAAGGAGTAACATTATAATTAAATGCACTGAACTGTTTCTGTTTAAGGATTTGTTAATTTCTAATCAGAGCTGGTACAGAGGAAATATGGCACAGCTTTTGCAGAAATCCCTTTTGTATGTTGAACCTGTGGATCCATCTGTGTGGGTTGGCAGTCTAAAAAAATGTGGTGATGCCATTTTACCTTGTCTACAGGTTTGTTGCCCAGTGTTTACATACCTTATTATTTCCAACAGTTCTTTAACAGTTCACACAAACGCACTTGTATTAAAAGTACTTTTATGGGAGGATCAGAGAGCCGCCAGAATATATCAACATGCTCTACGAAGCCTCAGTCCGACTCTAGTCTAGTTATTGTAACAAATAGATAGTAATGTTTTTAATAAAGTGCTCAGTGAGTAAACTGTATGTCATACTATTCTCATATGTTTGTCTGCAGAATCATTTATTAATCCTAAGCCTGCTTGTGTTTGATGTGACTGTCCATCGACATCAGCTCTATTATTGTCTCCATTTAAACATAAAACCTCCCTCAAAAGGCACTATTTTTAACAATGTTATATGGCAGCACATGGATAATGGCATCCAATCATGCCTGAAATACTTTTGCAACAATTTTTTCTACAAGTTTGGCCTTGAGGTATGGCATAATATTTATTCATATTAAATTTTTTCCAAATATTTCTCCTGAGGCAATGGTTCCATCTGTAACTCACGCGTTTCTCCACAAGATATCGTTTGTAGTGGCAGTAAACGTGATTGGCCAACGGATGGATTTCTATGCCCTGTTGCACTCATTTGCACTGATCACAGTTTTGGCACGTCGTCGCAGGAAGGCTATTGGTGAAGTTTGGCCTAGATACTGTTGCTTCACTGCAAGCCTAATGGTGTTTCAGTATTTGCTCTGTGTCGGGGTGCCTCCTGCATTCTGTATCGGTAAGCAACATTATCTTTGTTAAGAAGTATTGTAAACTTTTTCCAGTGAAGACCAGGAGACTTAGATTCTCTTCAGCAGGATTCTTTATTAGGAACGTGCTGGTCGGTCACTGCAGAAGCCGACGACTTTCTAAATTTATCAGTATTAAAAATAGTGAAAATACATTTTCAACTATAGTAGATTTTTCAGTATCAGTGGTGGGATGTGCATTTGGTACCTGTGCTTTTAGTCGTGACTTAACTGAATGTTAATATGAGTGGTATGACATATGGCATGGAGTTTTTGATGTCTACCAGTGTGTCTTCTGCTAACCATTACCACAGAGGTGGAAGTCAGTGGCGGGCCCTGCATTTGGTAGCTAGGCCTTCAGTGCAGACGTACCAAACTTTTAATTATCACATTGCAGTTATGGAAGCCATCAATACTATAGAAACATACATTAAAACCCGGTTTGGAATTACACATGGACTAACAAGACACACCTGAATTAATCAACAGACAACCAATCGCGAAAAGCCACAACGACAAGGGAGACTCAACACAGAAAAAACACAAAGACAAGAAATAGAAAGTAAACAAAACATAAAGAAGGCAAGGATTAGCTTAGCTAGCATAGCCAAGCTTAAGCACAGCAAAACAATAATACAATGGATCATATTACTCACCCCTAGTTGGAATGTCTAAGTATACCATGTAGAACATGCTAAAAGTATCTATTGTGTTGCAGATTACCCCTGGAGAAAAGGGTCTAAGGCTCTCAGATCTAATCAGATAAAGTGGCTGTATTTGCCAGATTATGCCATGCAACCCAACCCTGTGTTCATATTCTGTAAGTCTGTTCAGAAACCAATTATATTAATTTTATCACTAACATTTAATTCTTGAAACTTCGTATTATTAGTAAGAACATTTCTATGGTGGTTATCAGTTCTTTTGGTGTCCATTCTCTTTTTAGATGACTTCTTGTTACTGATGGTAGCCTCTCTACAGTGGCAGGTGTTTGAGGATGAAAATAAGGCCTCTGTGAGACTTGTGGCAGGGGACAATGTGGAGATCAGCAGAAACCTAGACTCGCGCTCTCTTAACCAGTACACAGCAGTTGGCAATTTTCTTCATTGCCGGTATATGTGCTACTAAAAAGTGTATATGTGTGACTAAAATGTGTGAATCCAAATAGGGATTGTGATATGTGTTTATATATATTATACCTTTCTTTTAACAAAGCATTTACCCTGAGCTACGTTTATATACTGAATACTCTGGTTAGTATATTCTGGTCCTGCGCTTTTTTAATGTGTTCATAATGTTACCAAATTTAATAAGAAGCAGACAGAACATTTTTGGCCTAGCAAACACTCTAATAGAAAAATACAAAGCAAGTGTATGGAAAAGCAGTAGCCTTGTGCCAAAACAACAACATCATTCATTTTATAATCTATATAATCATTTATAACTGTTTCTTCTAATTCTGGGTCATGGGAGTCTGCTGGAGTCTATCCCAGCTCACTAAAAGGGCAAAAGACAGGAACATACATGTTTTTTGAACTGTAAGAGGAAACCATAGAACCTAGAGAAAATCCACGCAAGCACAGGGAGAACATGCAAACTCCACACAGAATAACCCCTGCCTGGAAAACAAACTCACTGCTTATTGTGAGGCAACAGTGCTAACCACTACGCCACAGTGCCCCATATTGGAAACATTCGTTCATTCATTTATTCATTCATTCATTTTCTATTCCCGAATCCGGGGTCACGGGGGTCTGCTGGAGCCTATCCCAGCTATTCATTGAAACACAGAACACCTGGAGAACAATGAAGGCGATTAAAGAAACAATGACAAGAATACAGAGGCATAAACAACAGCATACTTAGCCAATAAGTGACAAACAAATACCCATAAGTTTATATAGAGAAGGTATAATTGAAAATATTTAAATTTACTATCATGTTGTGGGCGGCGTGGTGGCGTAGTGGTTAGCATGGTCGCCTCACAATAAGGTCCTGGGTTCGAATCCTGTGCTCTGGGTCTTTCTGTGTTGAGTTTGCATGTTGTCCCCGGGGTTGTGTGGGTTTCCTTCGGGTACTCCGGTTTCCTCCTGCAGTCTAAAAACATGTGCATTAGGTTGATTTAGGCAGAACATGATTAACAATACAAAAGTCCACAATGTAATCCAAAAAATACCCAGTAAGCAAACGTGGGACAACTGTGGCTTCCTTAAACTCCCTTAAATAGTACAGGGATGAAATCTTGAGAGGAACCAGATTCCAAAGTAAACCCACCATCATCTAGGTGACTGTTTACCATTAATTGTGTTTTATAAATTATTTTATTTTGAACAGCAGGTAGTGTGATTATGAGCAGTGTTTTTTTCTATAATTAGAAAACAAGTTTTTTTGCATAGATAAATAAGTAGCAATTATTCATAAATTAACTGAAATGTCTACTATTTTGTCTATATTAATGTATGTTTTTTTGTAGGTCCTATCTTGATATGGCAAAAGTTTTCATATTTAGTTATTTTTTCTGGTTGGTTTTATGCCTGGTATTTATTACTGGCACTACACGTATCAACATTTTCTGCCTTGGATATCTGGTGGCCTGCTTCTATTTCATGCTTTTTGGAGACACAGTACTGCTGCAGCCTGTACGTTACATAGTCCGGCTGTGGGACTGCCTTATTGCCTACACATGTCTGGTGATTTGCCTAAAGAACTTCATCTCAGTAAGTATGCAGGCAATTAACAATTAAAGGTGACCATCAGAAAATATTCCACTTTAATTACAGGATGTTAAAAAGTGGTTAAAATGCAATAAATAAAAATTTTGTAAGTAACCTATTGTGGCAAGACTTGCTTCGGGATATGCATCAAGCGTGTTATTTAAGGTCAGATTACTCATCAGGCTTGCTATTAGCTTATTGGACGAAAAAAAATACAACCCAACCAGTATCCGCTGATTGGGCTCCTAAACACTCGACTGACAAATCTCCAACAGGGTGCAATACTTAAATACACTTGTCTGCTTACCTTGCTATTTCCTGATTACTTTATAATCCACCTTCTTCTGTAATGTGCTACTTAAACAATATTATTTTGTATTATTAAACTGTTCTGGGAGATTTTTTGCTGCTCTTCTTTTTCTAAAATTTGAGGGTTGCCCCTGAAGCTGCTACTGTTTCCCTGTCTAGGCTTTTTATGGAGCTTATATAAAGAACAGGGAATTTAGAACAGAGCCATACCACCATGTAAACATTAAAAGGTACAGCCTAATAAACTGTATATTATTTACATTTACAGTGTTTGACAAATGTCCTCAAAAAGAGCGACTCACTTTTAGCTGGTTTTTATACAACTAAGCACTGAGGACCTTGCTCAGGAGCCTAACAGTGACAACTTGCCAATCAGACCCTGATATATATATATATATTCCACTTACACAAAGATAAACATCTAATAAACTTTTATCTGTGTGTCTAGTTGGGATCCTGTGCTTATCTGGATAGCCTATTAAAAAAGGGCTGTTGGCTTATTCAGGCCTTCAGTATGTTTTGTACTATCAAAGGCTATGATGTGCGTAAGTAAACATTGTCTTGACCTTTAAGATTTTAATCAGTTTAAGGTGCTGATAGTAATAAAAACAAGTAACGAAGAAATTGGCAGTCTTTAACTTTAATGGTTTAATATTTGTTTATTTAACAGTGAGAAACAGAACAACAACAACAGCACCCAAAATTAATTTAAATAAAGTTATACAGTGATTTGCATTTTAATGAGTGAAATAAATATTTGAGCCCATCAATAAGGAAGATTTATTTTTCCCAGGTGGCTTCTATACATGTTTTTTACTTAGATTAGGGGCCCTCTTCTAAAGAGGCTCTCTTGAAGTGACTTTCTTAAATTGACACTAAAAATTGGCTCCTAATCTCAGCCTGTTACCTAGGCCAAAGAGCTGCCCAATGCTGTCAGGGACAGGATTGTAGACCTACAATGTGTGTAAACCTGGTAAAAGTACTGAAAACATCTGACCTCTGTGATTAACAGAAAGTTCAAAGTGTTCTTTTAGGAAGAGATCAAATATTTATTTTACTTGTGAATGTAAATTAATTTATACCTTTATGGAAATTTGTTCATCTGGATGTTTTTATTTTTTTCCTGTTTAACAGAGTTAAAATATGCCAATTATTTGTATGTTTGAATTATTTTTTTTTGCGTGTAGCTAAGCCCACTGATGACTGTGAGCTGCCAGTGGGGGAGGCCGGTATCGTGTGGGATGCAGTTTGTTTTACTGTGCTACTGGCCCAAAGAAGAATATTTCTTAGTTACTACTTTTTGTATGTTGTAGCTGACCTTAAAGCAGGAAAGATCCTTGCGTCCAGGTAACATACATAGAACATTTATTTTATATGTTAACAATTAGTAAAGTTATAATGCTAAAATCAAACATATATCAGTTCTTGACTGATGTAAGATTGATTGCTGTCTGTGTAAAATGTATTCTTCACATGTTTAAGAGGTGCAGAACTATTCGAAGCCAAAGTAAAGAAACGTGTGGCAGCTAGACTGGAATTGGAAAAGAAATCTGTGGAACTACTAAAAAAACAGTATGTTTGTGTGTGTGTATGTGTGTGTAATTATTGTTGTGATTACTTTCTTTTCAAAGAAGAACTTTCCTTAGTATTTCTTTACTATAACATCACCCTTTGTGTATGTTGGACACAAAGAATTTAAAAGCACATAGAGCTGTGTTTAAGACTCTACAAAGCTCTTGTGATTGAATGACGAAGCCTTTCCAAATATGATCTCTAACATATTCTCCAAAAATTAAGGATTTTTGTAGTAGAGGTTAGTAGAGGTTAGGGATTTACCTACAATCAAATTGCATAGTCTCTTTGTTAATTCTAGGATGGAAAAGATCAAGTCAAAGCAAAAAAGTCCACATGAAGAACATTCTGTATTACTGGACACAAATGGGCCAAAAAGTAATACAGAGCAAAAAGGTAACCGAGATAATTGTGTAAAGTGTATACACTAACAGGGTTAATATAAGCTTTTATTATTTATAGATATGTACCTTTCAGTATTTAGCAGTTTGCTCTACAGTAAAAGGTAAAAGGTTCTGGGATGATTCCCCTGCATGCATATTTCTGTGTGGAGTTTGCATGTTCTCCCTTTGACAAAAGAATAATAATTCTATTACAGGGACAGGGGCTTCTCAACTGCACCCCTGCAGTTAGTTTGCCTATGTCTAGATGCAGTACTGTCAAGGTGTGTCTTATGCTACTAAATACTATTTATTGAGGGACACATACATATTGGGGCTGCACAGTGGCGTAGTGGTTAGCACTGTTGCCTTACAGCAAGTAGATATCAGGTTTGATTCCTGGGCAAAACGAGTTTGCATGTACTCCCTGTGCTTGCATGAGTTTACTCCAAGTACTCTGGTTTCCTCCTGCACTAAAAAAAAACATACATACACATTAGGTTGATTGGTGTTACTAAATTGACCATAGGAATGAGTGTGAGAGTGTGTGTGTGTAGCCCTGTAATAGACTGCAACCTGTCTTTTGCCCTTAGAGAGCTGGGAAACTCTCCCGCAGACCCTGTGACCCCTAATTAGGCATTGAGTGGGCTAAAAGATAAAGAATGAATGAATAAACATAAACCAGCTAGCAGAAATTGCTAAAAAGGAAAAAAATATAACCCTTACCCTAGAAATTACAACAAACAATACATGGAACGACTAAGACATGCAAAACCTTCTTTTTTACTAGAAGAAAGTAATCAGAAGGAATGGTGGAAACCATGGACCGCTCGTCGCTCTGGTGAGCAGAAATGTCTTGTAACCCTTTATAGAAAAAAAGAACGAGGAAAGAATATGTTGTGCATGCTCTATTATTAAGGCATACTTTCATTGGAACTGTAACAAGATTTTAGCAAACAACTGCAGAAATGTATATTAATATTTTAGGGAGATTGGGAAGGAAGCAGAAAAAAAAATCATTATGGAGCAGTGTTGTAGATGCAGTTGTTGGAAGTGATTTTGCGAATTACGATGTGATCCTGAATCAACATTTCAATTAACCAATCATAATTATCTGATAAATGACCACTGATAGAGAATCATTCTTACTCTAAAACAGGCTTTTACATTATTTTATTAAATCCCAACCTTCAAACATTTAGACATCACAACATCACAGGGCAGTGCAGTGGTGTAGTGGTTAGCACTGTTGCCTCACAGCAAGAAAGACCCAGGTTTGATTGCCAGGCAAGTCTGTTCACAGTTTTCCTTGAACTTGCTTGGGTTTACTCCGGGTAATCTGGTTTTGACACACAGTCCAAAAACATGTACATTAGGTTGAGTGGAGATTCTAATTTACCTATAGGGGAGAATGTGACTGTGTGGTTGTTCGTCTATGTGTGGGCCTGTAAAGGACTGACTGACTTTCCTTATGTGCACTGAGATAGGCTTCAGGAGACCCCTGTGATTCCGAGTTAGAAAATAAGCTGGTAAAGAAGATGAATAAATGAACATCACTGATTTTATAACCGTAAATTAAAATAAAATCTATAAATTTACTAAATTTACACACCTAAATAAAATTTCTGAACACAGACTGAAATTCATTTTACTCAACACACACCTAGATATGTTTCACTGCACGCACATACCTATTTTTAGTGCAGAAGGTGAGGGTAATGTTCACACAGTAACTAAACTGTTGGATATAATATGTTAATGAATGTTGGATATAATTGTTCAGTACATCATGAAATGTATTATAGACGTCAATTAAATATTTGATGTAATACTAATATTTAATAATCTTCCAATACTACGGTTTGTTTTAGAAGGAGGGAAAAATAAAAAATCTATTAAGGTGGGTTCAAAGCACACACTGATGGTGGATCAGATGTTTTTGATTAGTGGATTAAATGTTGATACAGGATCACATCCTACTTGGCAAAATCACATTTACCACCTATAGACATGAAGTTATGTGCGATCAAAATGTAAACGTGTTTAAATTGTGTGTTTGTATGTGATATTTTGTAGTCTGGGATTCCTGTGGGTATCGCCTGTTTGAAAGTGACAGTGAAGAAGAGGAGGGTGAAGTGGAGAGCAAGATAGAAGAGAAGTCTGTGCCAAAAAAGAAATCTGCCCTTCAGGTTAGAAAATGTGTAGATGAAACCAAAGTAGACCTGCTAAACCTGTAGAAACCAGACGCAAATGTGTCTCACTATGAGCTTTTTTTCCCTCTTCACAGTTGGCATATGAGGCTTGGGTAGCAGGATCCAAGGCAGCTCTTAAAACTCATAAGAGGGAAGAGGCTCAAATGAGGAAAGAGACGAAAAGACAGAAAAGTCATCTGAGCAAGGAAGAGAGTGCGGTCCTGTTTATAGTCAAATGCACTTCATAATGTTTAATTGCAGCCAGTCAATTAGTCGAGTTATCTTTTCTTCTGAGTTGTAACTAATCTATAAATGTCTGTTTTAAATGTTCTCAACCATGAAGTGCCATTTGTTTGTATACAAATATATAAATTGTAATTATGTACAGGCACAGAAAGCTTCGAGTCGAGTGGCAATGAGTTGGACGATTCCTGTGTTGAGCCAGAGCAGGAAGAGAAAGGTATACCTGAATTCTGTTTATAAAGACTATAAGAAGTCAAATAATCTACACTATATTACCAAAAGTTTTTATTATATATATTATAGAAATATATTTCCCCCAAACTTCTTCCAGATTTATTCCTGTTTTGCTCTTTGATGAAGCTCCACTCTGATGTATACAGGGAAGAATGTACATTGCTCTGTATAAGTGCGTCTGACAAATTCTAGAAATGCAAATGTAATACAGATTTGAGATTAACAATTTTAACAGATAATTTCAGTGGTTCTTTTGGCCGGTTCCGATAAAGGATTAGTCGATATTATTCTATGATAATGTTTGTATAATCTGTAGTTTGCATATCAGAGAAGAGAGAATCCAAAATAAACTGATGGAACTGATATTTTAGTAGTTCTGGTTGAACTATAATTTACATTATGGCTTTTGGCAGATTTCCTTTTCCAGAGCAACTAACATTTTTTATACAACTGAAAGAATGTGCTCAAGGACCTTGCTAAGGGGCCCAACTGTAGCAGCTTGGTGCTGCTGGAAATCCACAGTCTTTCAGTATATCCAAAACTTCAGAACTTTTTCTAGTTTTTAGTTAAAATTGACACACCAATCGTAAAAAGCTCCAAAATATTATCAAACAGACCAATTAATTTATTTAAAAAACTTTACCTTGGCTACAGTCACTTAAAAGTGGATAAATCTCTGATGAATTAGATTGACTAACTGACCTACAAACTGAATGAAGCGTTATTTAATGATAATTAGTCAAACACACACTTATTCTTGTCCATTTTCCTGCTTTTAACACATCAAATTTAACTGACTATCTACTTGATTTCCACCTCTTGACAAGTGCCACTATAACAATGAAATTAACATGTTAAACAGGTTATCTATCAGTGATTTTAAATTCGTTGCTGATCAGTGTATAAATAAAGATAAGGATCTGGAATTACATACTTTCTTTCTAAGATAAAATATTCTCCTAATCTTCTATTACAGCTAAATTATCTGAGCGGATTATCGACAGTCTAAAGTTTAGCTTGGTCTTCATCCGTTCACTTATGGATGATATAACAACAAGTTTGAACTCATTCTGTAAGGACAATTTGGACATCTCAAAAGTCCTGCGAATGGAAAGGGCACTGCTAGGCCAGCAACAGAACAAGGTAAACCTTTAGTGCATTTCTGGCAATTTCTTTAAAAAGCACAGACTATAATAAAATACACCTCAAACACTAACACCAAAATAAAGCACAGCTAGACTAACACTTCTATTCTACAGCAATAAACTCACTCTATAGAACTAAAACATAAAATACTCCTAATTAAAACAAGAAATTATGCGATTAAATGAATGTACAGTTCAGTCATTCATTATTCATTTATCTTTTATACCCGCTTACTTCCTAAGCGGGTATAAAAGGTCTGCTGAAGCCTATCCCAGCACACATAGGGTGAAAGGCAAGGGAACACCCTGGACAGGTCGCCAGTCCATTGCAAAAAATAGCCACACATACTCACAGTCACTCCTATGGGCAATTTAGAGTCACCACTTAACCTAATGTTCATGTTTTTAAACTTGGGATAATAATCTTACGTTAACAATCTTACACAGCAATTTTACATTACCTCCCTCTCTATCTGCCTTTAGGGGAGAGATGTGTCCCATGAAAGTATTCACGAATTTTACCAGAACCGCCTGTCAAGACAAAACACACAGACACTGTTGGATGAAGACATAAATACAAGTGCCAGCACACCACTGCCTATTACACCTCTCAGCTATGAACAGTTAAGGAGTGTGAACTCTAAACTCTCTTGGCACAGCAGTCTATCCAGGTAACTTTGTGTTGAAGAACAGTAATTCATTGCATAAAGATCTAACTTCATTGGGAATCCATAATGTGCTTTTAAATGCTTAGTAAAGCTGTTTTTAGGGCTTTCCTGTGTATGATCTTTGATACCCTCTCTGATTTTTAAAACACAGAATTCTTTGAAGTATCTGCTTGTCCAATTTCTGTGTTCTCTATGGGAGGACACTATAATAAATTGGTTTGAGAGCATACCAACCCATAGCATATGCATGGCCATGGGTTGCTATGGTTAATTCATATGGCTTGTTAAGTATGGCTATGGTTAAATATATAAAATGGGTTCTGCTTTAGTATGATGATGTATGTGAGAAATTAATTAAATTTTGCATTAAAAGAACCCCAAATTATGGTGCTTTGTCCTAGCTATGCCATAAATAAAATGTTGTGTAAAATGTTTAAAAGTTTTTTGGAGTGGTTGCGCATTAAAGCTAATAATAAATTTAACTATAGACAACAGTCAATTATTCTAAAATAAAAATATTATGTTTGAGACAAACCATATGTCAGACTGAATAAAAGATATTTTTAGATGTTTGTTTGTTTACTTTTTATTAGTTTTGATTTGAATTTTTAGCATTAAATTAGCTAATAAATCTTACAAAATAGATTGAAAGCAAATGGTTAATGCAGAATAATTAAACTGTATGAGTCAGTAGTGTTTATGGCCCTAAGTGTCTTTATGCTCCAGTGACAATCAAAAATGCCTAGACATGCTATTAAAAAGATGGTAGCTGGTGACGTCACAGTTTGTGCTACTGCTTAAAAGCTTTACGGGCTCGGATATTATATTTTCTCAGAGGTTATCAATGGGATTCTGGTCTAGGTAACATAGTCTACGGACATGGTGTATGTTTATATTTTTTGGTCTTTTATCCAGCTATTTTTGTTTAAATCAAATGAGTTAAATGGGGTATTTGATGTTAAAAAATCCTGCTATTCAGTCAGATTGTAGGACTGGAAAGTTAAGTTTACTTATAGCGATTGTGTCAAAGCAGCTTTACAGTATCTAATTAAATAAGACAATAATAAATATTCAATAAAACCCTCAGTTGAGTTTAACCCATATCTGTAAATTAGGAGGCCCAAACTAAGCGAGTGTGACAGGGCGGACCCAGGAGGAGGCCCCAACTAAACTAAGTGACAGGGTGAGAAACCAAGATTCTGTTAGTAACAAAATAGAGCAAAAACCTTGGGAGAAAACAGGTTCAGTTCTCCTCTGACCAGACAACTGGCAGGTTCTGTGGTTTTGTATTGAATTCCATCTAGAATACAAAATGAACTTGTATGCCAATGGTCTTTATTGTCTCTGTGCTGATCCACCACCTGAACTCGATACAACCTGGAAGAAATTCTAGGGTTACCTTCCTCTATGCACCAGAGGAAGTACTGACTCCTGAGTACTGACTCCTTCCATAGGGCTTCCTGTTTCTTTTGTGTACTGGTTGTTCTCTGTATGATCTTTGCTACATCCTACTGTTTTTGATTTTGCCTTCTTCTGACCGCTTTTGCGTTTTCTCCAGTTTCTCAATAAACTGCCAGTTTATTGTAATATGGATTCTAATTCTCAGTCTGCGTTAATAAAATATTTTATGCTATTAGGATAAACAAAATTTTTATTAACAGTGGCAGATTGATTGTGCTGTGAATCGAACCCTGAACCTGCAATTAACAGTCCAACACCTTAAGAATAGCTTTAATAAAATAGGTTAAATAAAATAGCTGCAATACCTTTAACTAATGCATAAAATAAAATGTGTTAATGTAGTTAGTAAAGACTTACTATAGTGTTACTCATTCTTTTTTCTGTCTTTCTGTGACTTATTTTGCAGCTGTCAAACTGATGAGACCATGCTGATCTCACGACAACCAACACTCAATGATGACATTGATAGCCCTTGTTTAGCATCACCCAAAGCTGAGCATTCTGAACTTTCCACTGAACGGAGACGTCAGAAACTTTGTAGAACAGGAAACATAGACATGATCTCATCCCATCAGGAATACCTGTTACTAAAGTAGGATTTATAAATAAATAATGAAAAATTGTATATCATTGGAATACAATGGAATACAATGGAATTTTTTGATGTTGATATATTTTTCTTACTTTAAAGCAACGTACAACCTTCTGCTAAAAGAGAAAATTATCAAAATATAGAAGCCAACAGGAGTAACGAGTTAGAGCACATAGAAGAGGATGAGAATAAAGAATGTGAAGAAAAGCAGGATGATGAAAAGTTTGAGAAGAAATATGAGCTGTTAAAGTCAGAATCGTTGGAGTCTGTGGATGTGGATGTGGCGGTGGAGAGCGAAAGTATTACAGAACTTCAACCACTTACTCAAGAAACAAGAGCTCTTACTGCCAGTGAACTTTTGCTTAACAAGTGAGACACACACACACACACTAAACATTAATTTCAATACCAATCATAAATACAATGAGAAAATCCAAAACACAGAGGAAAAACAAAAAAGCAAATCAGTCAGATACGTAAAGCGCTTGGTGAACTGGTGAAGACTCTGGTGACAGTGCCCTCCTGTGGAAGGGTAAAATCATGACACTAATTAGTCAGAATAGTTTAACACAAAAACACAATGAGGCATAAAGATTTAGTTTGAATCAAAAGCAGATATGAGTAAATATTAGGCTTGGTAACTTATATAATAGGGCAGCACGGCGGCCTAGTGGTTAGTAAAGTCGCCTCACAACAAGAAGGTGCTAGGTTTGATTCCCAGTCAAGGGTTCTTTCTTTGCAGTGTTCATATGTTCTCCCCACACTTGCATGGGTTTACTCCATGTTCTGCAGTTTCCTCTTGCAGTAAAAAAACATATACATTCGGTTAATAGGTGACTCTAAATTGCCCATAGAAGTAAATGTGAGTGTGTGTGATTGATTTTCTGTGTGTGGTTCTGTGATGGACTGGTGACCTGCCCAGGGTGTATCCCTGCCTTTTATGTGCAGGTTAGGCATGTAAACAGTAGTCCATGTCAGTAATTCAGGTATTGTTTAATTATAGTTACCAGACTGATACACCTCTTAATACCACCATTACATCATTTTCAATGCACACACAATGACTCAAATATGCTAAGCTAGCGGGCCTCGGGTGGCCCGCTAGCTTAGAGAAACACTGTTTAAAGAAACATTCATTAATAATATTAACCAATTATCAATTTGCCACTGCTGACATAGTTCAAGTTCCATGGGCAGCACTACTGATTCTGAGAAAGATTAGATTAACATGGTTAAGCTGCTAAAACCAGAAAAACTTGTGTTAAAGACTTACCACTCCCAGTCTGCCACTGTTTGGTCCCTACGCAAGACCCTTACCCCTTCCTGCTACAGGAGCACTGTATTATAGCTGACCCTGCACTCTGACCCCTTAATTTACTAAGATTTACCATTTGCCAACATTTCACCGTTCTTTAGTGTATGTGTGAAAAATAAAAACATTTTACATTAAAAAGTTATTAATGAAAATCTCCTACCCAAACCCCAAAAGTATGTTTCAGATTCCAGAAATCGACGAGTCGGATAAGTTCTACCAGTCAATTCCACGGTTCCTGAGGCTATTGTTTGCCCTTTACAACACTATGGTCTCCCAGTCAGAGATGCTCTGCTACTTTGTCATCATTTTAAACCACATGGTGTCTGCGTCACTGCTCACTCTCTTTCTACCTATCCTCATCTTTCTTTGGGCTATGCTGTCTGTTCCTCGGCCCACTAAACGATTCTGGATGACTGCCATTATCTACACTGAGGTCAGTGAACGTGTACAGTGCTTTTTGATACTATATTTTAAGTTGAAAGGAAAGTAACACGCAATGTGTAAACAATCATGAATGCATTAGGAAAAATCTAAGTCTCTTTTTAATCAGTGAAAATTGTACTGATTTTTTTAATCTTTTAAAAATCTTGTTTAGATAAATTTTATTTGACCTTTAAAGTTTGATGCATAGTTGACCAGGGGTCAGAAATATTTGGGACATAACACAGCCAAACCACCGGAGTGCAATCATGTCTATTAAAAACCATTTCTTCCTTTATGTATTTGTTTTCATTAGCATGTCCTCCCTGTGCTGCATTTGGTTACTTTTTTTTGTTTTACACTGTGCACTGTGCAAAGCAATGGCAAGGGGCAGTGGTGGCTCAAATAGTTAACTCTAAGTTTTTGATTGGAAAACGGAGCCCATCTGTTTCCAGTCTGCCGCTTTTGGGGCCCTTAAACAAGATCCTTTCTTGAACAAGATCCAAGATCTTTCTGCACCAGGGGTGCTGTATCGAAAGATTCTGAAAGTTACTTTATTATAGCGATTTTAACTTAACTTAAAAAAAGCCCTATTGTATTAGTTCAAAATATATTTGATACTATAACAGATGCTTCTTTGTACGTTATGAGATTCTGTAATTTCGGAAAAACAAAATAATGCCTAGAGCAGAAAAGCGGCTTAGTGTTTACCACTGTTACCTCACAGCAAAAAGGATTGATTCTCGGGCAGGTGTCTTTCAGTGCTGAGTTTGCACGTTCTCTCTGTGCTTTCATGGATATATTCTGGGTTCTCTGGTTTCACCCCATAGCCCAAAAACATGTACATTAGGTTGATTGATAAATCTTAATTGCCTATAGGAGGGAGTGTAAAGGTGGCTCTTTGATGGACTGGCAACCTGTCTAGGGTGTACCCCTCCTACCTTTTGCCTATTGGAAAGCGGAAATAGACTTCAGCAGATTCCATGACCTTGAATTAGGGATTAAGTGGGTCTAGAAGATAAATTAACATAACTAATGCCTAATTTAGTTTATTGTTTATTTGTTCATCTTCATACCCACTTATTTCCTGATTTGGGGTCAAATGGGTCTGCTTGATTCTATCCCAGCTTCTATCCCAAGACAGGAGGAGTACACCCTAGACAGGTCACCAGTATTTCCCATGGCCACACTCACACTCAATCCTATTGGCAATTTATAATCACCAACCAACCTAAGATACATGTGGGAGGAAACTGGAAAACCAGGAATAAATCCACACAAGCGTGGGGAGAACAAGCAAACTCCACAGAAAAGACCCCTGCCTTGGAGCTTTTTGCTGGGAGGTAAGTTGTGCTGCCTTGTTGTTGTTCAGTAATTATGTTGACTTGTTTTTACATCTTGTTCCAAAATGTTTTTAAATATGTTAATGTGTTTCTTTTTTATTTTCCACAGCTTACAGTAGTAGTGAAGTATTTTTTTCAGTTTGGCTTCTTTCCATGGACTACTTCTGCATATCGCGGCATTAACGCCGAACGGCCGTTTGCTCTGCCGAACATCGTAGGAGTGGAGAAAAAAGATGGCTATGTTCTATTCGATCTTATTCAGCTTCTTGCTCTCTTTTTCCACCGTTCCATTCTCAAGGTAGGACAGGCAGTATATTTCTAACCCTCAAATTATTTAGGTAGATTTAATTGCATAATAAAATAATAGATTTTAGTTAATGATTTAGATCATATAATAACTAATGATGTAGATCATATTTTGAACTTATGCATATGAATATATGGAGTGTTTTGCCAAATATTAGAAGGAGCAAAATTTACTGGTAAATAATTATCTTATCTGGGCCAAAAGTAGACTGAATGCAAATATGAATATATTACAATGACCTGTAAATCTCTGTTGAGATCCCTACTTTATTGAAAACACTTTAAATACATAATATGCCTTCTGTAAATATGTTCCAAAAGAGCTGGCACAGGTAAAGGACTGGAAATTGGGGAATGTTTCAAAAACACCTGTTTGGAATATTCCACATGTGCACAAGTTAATTGAAAGCATCACGATTGTGTAGAAAAGCAGATTCAAAATAAAATGACGCAACTTGAAAAAGTAAAAGTACAAAAAAACTACTCGCTTACAGTAGCTCCAGTAAATGCCATTTGTTACTTTCCACTACTGCTGAGCTCTATTAAAATATGATTTGCTAGGTAAGTGTGGAAGAAAAGTCCTGAGTTCAACCCCACTTCAGAATGTATTTCCAGTAGTGTAAATCTATGATCCAAAATGGCAGTGCAGCAGTAGCATGCTGGGTACAAAATGGTGCTATTCATGTTTTTAACTTGGCAAAAGAATCACGGACACAAAGAGACGTTGAGACAGTGGCTTGTGTGAGAACATTCATTCATTTTCTTTACCCGCTTATTCCCAAATCCGGGGTCAAGGGGGTCTGCTGGAGCC
>JAOTQW010000028.1:4170816-4183616 GCA_026260075.1 Sisor rabdophorus | reverse complement strand
TTCGCTGTGGCGACCCCTAAATGGGAGCAGCCGAAAGGAGAAGAAGAAGAAGGAGAAGACGCTTATTGTACCCAACTCCCTTTCAAGAATTAAAAATTATGAGTAATAGGGTGCTGTGCCCCAGTAGAGCTTTATGCTTAGCAATGACACTGGTAGAAGACACCACAGATAGGCAGTGAGCTGCAAAAGTGGTGCCCTTTCTATATTTCCCAGCTGTATTTGTCTTTCTTGAACACTCACCTTATTGTGGTAAAGGGTTTTGACTACTTAAATGTGACTAAAAGCCATGTTGTCTGGGGCCTAACAGTCCTAGTAAGGTCTCCTAAGGCAAAAGGGTTGAAGATGACTGGTCACAGTAAATACGCCTATCAATAGAAAAAATGAAGGACTGTTATATCGCCCGGTTTGACATTACAAGGCCTGTGGGACCTGGTCCGGGCACAGCCTGAAGGAGTGACGTAGAAGTTAGGACTTTCTGGGAAGGTGTTCCAGGCTAGCTCCACTGAAAAGAGACACGCTGGAGAGACTATATATCCTAGGTGGCATGGCAATGCATCAGAATCCCCCGGACATGCTGGTGGATATGTCTGGGTAGAGGAAAATCTGAACATCCCTGCTTAGACTGCTGCTCAATGACCTGGCTGTGGATAAGCGAACAAATGTATGAATAAATGTAAATGAAAATGAATGTAAATAAATGAACGTCTATGACTCATGAGCTATTGGGTAATAATGTGAACTGTAATAATGTTTGTAGGCATCTGTGTGAAACGTGGATAAGGGTAAGCAGATTTAAATAAATTGTTAAGTCAAAACTGTTTTAGTATATGTTAATAATGGTTTTTTTTTAAATATATGACATGCCCTTTTTTCCATTTGAACTCCTGTCTCTCAAAATGTCTGTAAAAGTCCCTATAAATGGCCTTTAGCTACCTGCACTAAAATTTACAAATTCTGTTGGTAGAGTTTGATTCTGTTTGAGTTCAACATAATCAAATGTTTGAAGTACTTAAACATCCTAATGCAACAGTATTCCAAATGAAAAGGATTTGCAATTTTCCGGGTATATTTAGAGTAGACAATAGTCTGAAATAACGATTAGTTCCCAGCATTATATCTCATTTTATGACTCCTTCCTTACGTCCTGCATGTTAATCAGCATGTCATGCAGGTCTCCCACAAAGCTTTTCTTGCATACATAACTGTCTGTTATTTCCTATAACTAGTAATGGCATGCTGTGATCCACTGTAATTAGCAAACAAAGCTTGGGGTGGTCTAATAAAGGATTTTATTTTAATCACCATCATAACTCATTTAAATATATTTTAAATAGTTACATTTAAATTATGTCAAATGACATAATATACTGGTTTTTAATGCACACTTGAAACAATTATGCACCTTATGCAACAACCCAAAAAATTCATTATGTAAACATACTCAGACTTTTTCTCTTGCAGTCCTGAAGAGGAGGCAATTTTCTCTCTACACAAAAAGAGCCTTTACCTTGATCTTCTAAATTTCTTAATAATAATTCTGATATCTGATGATAAAAAAGGCTAACATTTGGCTCTTGAAAATAAAGGCTGAGTGAAACAATTCAACCTTTAACCTTTTAATGGGAGAAAACAAAGAGTTATCTGAAACCTTTCATACAATAATGCAAAGCGTATTTCTAAAGACATAAATATGTGCCGTCTCAATGCAGTACACCGATAGGCAGCAGCCAACATTTTATTTAATAAATAGTCATGTGACTGAGACTACATTTCAATTTGCTCTCACAAATCTAATAAGCTTCCTTTCTTTAAGGTGTAAAGAAAAGAAAATCACAGAATCAGGATTGAATTTTTCCACATTCGTATAATATTCCGTTTGTTTTAATGTGTGTGTGTGCATAAGTACATAGTGTTTTAACAAGTCAGTCAGACAGATCAGGTCAAGAAAATGGGGCATCTCATTTGAGCTATATCAAGGAAAAAAAAGCAGAGGTAGGTAGCCTCAGTCTACATTTCATAGGAAAAGAGTCCTATTCATTGAGTATTATGATGCTTCCAAATTTTTATTGGAACCTCTTTTACAGACCTGAAAAAACTAAAGCTCAAAACATCGACATTGAACATCATGTCATATGTACAGACTGAAACCTTGAACAAGAATTTAGGGGGTTTGTTCTTTATGATATTTAGCATCTTTATTTATTGAGATAAAACAAACAAATAAAACAATTGCAGTCTTTAGATTGTCTTTTTAGAAATCAAGGCCATGAGTGAAAACACATACGGTCACTATAGTGGACAGTGGGAAGGTGGTAGCGCAGTGGCTAAGGTGTTGGCCTGCTAACTGGAAGACTGTGGTTTGATTCCCAGTATAATCAAGTAACCAATGTTGGGCTCCTAAGGTTCCAATTGCTTAGTTGTATAAATAAAATATCACTCCGGATAATGGCGTCTGACCAATGTGAATGTAACAGGGGAAAATGGTGGCTTTTGGGCCCTTGAGTAAGGCCCTTAACCCCAAATTGCTTTGAGACAAAGGCCATGACAAGCGCTGTATAATTAAAAAGCTAAAAAAGTTGTTTTAAAAAAAGAATTACTCATTAAGGACGTCTGTCAAAATTATGTACCATCCACAAATTTCAGTCTGATTTTTCAAATCGAAATTGTTTTTCATTTAACTGTCAAATATAAATAAAAAGAACACATAGCTATAAAATTGTCAGGGATTTACAGACTCCTATAGACTCAGGTCCAGATGTTGCAGCTGTTTGTTGTCGAGAAGTCATACATGTATCTACTGTGTGTTCGTACAGTACAGTGCTACCTATATATTCAGTGCTGAGTATTAGGACCTGTTTTCACTCATAGCCAGTGTTTAAATTCAGCTGTACAAAAAAGCAGAATAACATTTATTAGAAAACTAAAATAAATAACAGATCCTATAAAGCCACATTTTAAGTCATTTTACATTATACAATGTTGGGTTTTATTGGGCAAATATTAAATATTAAATTATGCTTTGCATAAACGCTCAAAACCATAGTTGAAATCTTAAGACAATCTTTAACCAACGCCCCCCAAAACTGCCCCCATAGTGATTTATTAATATATCTGCATTTACATCAATAATGTCACTTAAATATCATTTCCGCTATATATGTACATTAGTCAACATGACAAAACAAAAAAAGGTCAGAATAAAAAGGTCTTCAAACTTAATTTCAGCACCAATACCTGAAGTAGATATAAAGTTTTGATTAATGTGTGATTATTATTTATATTTTTTTCTTTCTTTTTTTTTTTTTAAATAAAACTGGTTATCTGGAATCCAATCGAGTACTAGTCACAGTGGGTAGTTGTGTTAGTCATCATCTCTGGGGGAAAATTTTTTTTTAAAGAAAATAATAAAAATGTAATAAAAAACATTAAAAAAATAAAATACATAATGTAAAAAATACATAACTAAATATTAATAAAGAATAAATAAGTAAAGACAAAAATATTTGATCGTAGCTCAAATTCTGAAAAGACAAATACGCTTTTTAATACTAAATTTTTTTTTTTAAATAAATAATAAAAATGGTGACACTGATTGTACACAGTATACAATCACAGCGGTTCTTTAATTTGTTTACAGTTTCTTGATTGTAACTTAAAGTAACATTTTTAATGAATGGTGGTTAGTGATTAATTTACCAATTTCCTTCATTCTTACAGCCTTAAAAATGAACTCATGCTCCTTAGAAGACACCCTGATTGAGCCAGATGTTAGATAAGCATGAAAAAAACTTCAGGAGCTAAAATTCATTCTCTTGACTGGTTTATAAGAAGGATTTTCTAATAAATCCACACATTTTGCCCTTTTTATCACCCGCACCCTTTTGTTTCTAAACAAAACCCATCAGTCACTAAACATTAATTTTAGTGTCATAAGAAGGTGATAAGTTAGAGGACATTAACATTCTATTATATAAAGTGCCTACAAGCAACACAAGGCTATTACACACATTCAAGGTAAAAAAGAGGATTTTTTTATCTTAGATTTATAAAAAAAACAATGTTAAAAATGAAACTACTTACAAACAGACTTCATGCATTTTGATCGTAATACCTCTTAAAACTATGAAGTTAAAATCCTCATACATCCATTAAAATTTCGTTTTGTTTTACACCAGGTGTGTTTTGCTTTTCTTTACAGGAAGTACAGAAAATAAAAGTGTCATCTTCTGGATATTTGTAATGTACATATTGCATGTCCCTATTAAAAAAATCATCAAGTTTAGAGGGTGATGTATAAATGAAAAAAGATTATTATATTAGTTCAGTGTCGCTTCCGAGTTGTAAAGTGAAACTTGGTAAGTTTAAAATGTAGATTCTGTTGGTGAAAATGTCATGCTTACGTTTTTGCTTTAGATGTTTCTCAACTATCATGATATGTTGACCACCTATAAATACCTTTTTAACATAAATACCCCAAATTGCTAAAGTGCCAAATCCTAGTTTTACAAAACTAATTAGTAGTCTGTCTGTGCCTTTTTCTTGGGCCCCATTCTTTATCATTAGATCATTTATATATGCAACATGTTCCTCCTATAAGAATGTATGCTATATTGCCTGTGGTCACTAAAGATACAGATGCTAAAGATCTGTGGTCACCTGACCTTAAGATTTATATGTTTTTAAACATCTTATTACAGATGTACACTGTGTTTTGCTCTTAGATTGAGGTCCACTCTTCTAGTAAGAGTTCCACCCCAGTGTGAAGGCTGAATGTGAGATATCTCTTTATCTAGCTCCAGCAGTATTGGTCAGATCAAACATTAATCAAACACAGGTCTGGGGTGCAGTCAGAATTTTAGTTAATCCCAAAGGTGTTTGGACACAGTTATGGGGGAAAACCACATATTGATATGGTTGTCAGGTGACCACAATATAGTGTAATATATAAGAAGTCATAATTCAACATTAAAGTTTATGTAAGTCTACAAAGACAAGTTAAGAGAATAATTCTAAATCTGATGTAAATATCTCTCATAATGTCTAAAAACTGCTGCTTAAGAGAACACAAACATTAGAAAGGTTTGGATTTTGAAGTTTGATGTGTTCATAACTCCAAGTTAACCATCAACTTTTGCTTTTTCATTTTGGCAAAACCGTCCGCAATTCTAAATTAACTTCTGAATTAACTTTCCAGGTTTTATCTTGCATGAAATAAATACAGATGCCGTTGTCTGAAAGATTCTAAAGCAAAAAAAGTATTTTAGAGGCTAGAGTTATTAAATAATGTAGTGAACCTAAAGAAATCCTGTTTTAAATTCAAGAGGTTAAACTAATTCTAATCAGAAATCCATAAACTTGGCTTTTGTGTAATTAAATAAATTACAATTTAAAAAGCCAAGGTTATTAGAGAAAGCAAATGATTTATACATGTAAGAACTACATCTACATACCATAGAAGCACAAAATCTTTTCCAATACTGCACTACTGGACAAGAAAACAATTTAGTATCAGGGTTATTTTAAGTTCTTTCATTTTTTAAAGCAAATGTGCATTTTATGATATAGTTGCAGGTGAAAAGAAGCAAAAATGTTTATGTAGTTACTATGACATTCCAAATGAAAACAAATTGTAATCAACTGGTGATTCTCAGTGCAATATTTAAAGACAAATCTGTGTTTCATACACAGAGGATACTACTATAAGGTTTCAGTTAATGCAGTAATTTCTACATTGATTAGCAAACTTAAATAATCAATAATGCTAAAACACTTATTGTGGACATCTGTAGTTTGATGGGATATTAAATTAATCATATCTTGTGCCTCATTTACTAAAACTGGATGAAAGTAATTTCAAATCAACAATTCATAATCATCTGAAGTCATGAGTGTGTGTG
The DNA here is from genome assembly GCA_026260075.1 of Sisor rabdophorus. Classification (NCBI taxonomy): domain Eukaryota; kingdom Metazoa; phylum Chordata; class Actinopteri; order Siluriformes; family Sisoridae; genus Sisor; species Sisor rabdophorus. Next base: position 4,177,719 of record JAOTQW010000028.1, on the reverse strand, counting down.
TATTAAACCCTCCTCAATCCTTATTATTGAATTTTCCTTTTTTTGTCTGGAATTTGAAAAAAATTTTAAGAACTTTAACTAATTAAATGCTGAAAAATCTCTGGTGGTCTGAGACTGACAATTTATGGATTCTGGAGGAGTTTACTGATCCTGATGATTCCTCGATTAACATTAAATCCCAACATGAGATTAGACTATAAATTCTATTAAAATAACAAATGATAATTAGGAAGAATGTTAGTGAATTTAGACTGTACTGATTTTAATGATCCAAAATGAACATTAATGAATTTAGACTCATAAACAATCACTGATCAACAATTGAGTGGAAAATGAAATGTTGTAAAACTGTGAACCTGTAGAAGCGCAATTGAGCAACATTCTAACTCTAAAATGGGCTTTTACATTATTTCATGAAATCCCAACTTTCAAATATTTAAACATCACAAGACTGATTTTTTAACCATACATTAAAATAAAATCTATTAATTTACCCTTTATTCACACACACACACCTAAATACATTTTACTGCAGACACACACATCTATTTTTGGTGCTAAAGGTAAGGGTAAAAATTCATACAGTAACTGAACTGCACACACATGTATAATTGTTCAGTACAGCATGAAATGTATTACAGACAACATTTAAATATTTTATGTTGATTTATTCAATAAATACTTTTAAGATATTACAGTTTGGTTTATAAAGAGGGAAAAAATCCAAAATGGATTTAAGGCGAGTTTGATCGGAACACAATGATGATGTCAGAGGGTTATGATTGGTTGATTGAAATGTTAATCCAGGATTACATCGTACCTGGTAAAATACCATCTACTAAAAGATTAGAATTTGTTTAAAAAGACTAATGTAAAGCCTGTCTCGATTAGGAGAAATGTAATAGCACCCTAAGAGAAAGGAAGACTTTTAAACAAGTTTGTGCCTATGCCTTGGCTAAGCTGCATTACTGGATTCAGGTGTTCTTGCCACTTTCTATGTCAATCAGATCTCTGAGCCAAGCATTTTATGAAGTTTTATAAATATAAAAAAGCTGTGCTAGCAGCAAGATTAGTAATTTATAGGTACTTGGCATTAACATGTGACTATGGAAATAAAACAAGTGGTAACAAAACTTTGAAAATGTTTCAAATGGTTTTACATACAACATGGTTCTTTCATTTTTCAATTGCTTTTGAATTTTAATGGTTGAATGAAACCTGTCATTATTGTAGACAGAATTAGATATGTATTAAAGGTGCAAATTCAAGGGTATGAATGTATTTTAAAAAAGCCTCTATATAATAAAGAATCAGCACCTTTCATAATATTATCTATGGAAAAAATGTGTAGCCCTGTATTCTTTTAATGAGATTTTAATGAGTTTGGAGTATGATTAATCTCTGTATATAGAACTACAGGTACGCCTATTATTCTATGAGTTGGAGCTGATTAGTAAATTATAGCAATACATGTAACCCTGAACCTGCTTTGAGGACCAAAACTTAAAATTGTCAAATTATTCCGGATTTTAATTGATACAAAGAATGGGGCCCTGGTCTTCAGAATTTTACTGACATCATGACAATCTTTTAAAAATATTTTCTTAAATTGGCAGGTATTTTTTTATTTATTGGTTATTGAATCTGTATCACTAGTTTGTTAAAGGCCCAAATATATAATGGTTTGTGTAAAAGTGTAGCTCTGGTGTATCAGGTCTTTCAGTGATACTACAAATAAGGAAGTGTGCTGGTCGGTGATGTGGTGAACATATATACATTATTTACAGATAAGCTGATTTGAGTATTTTGTATACATAATTTTGTTAGTTTTGAGGACCCTGACCCCAACCTCCTGCACTTGGGGGGCGACTCGGTTCTCCACTCCCTGATTGGTCGAGCTCGGCACTGTCACAATCCGAATCTTCACACAGCGCCCGTGTCTGAAGGGCAAACACAGAGATACAGTTGGAATATGAATTTAAAACCAAATGCAGTGTCCAAATACAGGGGGAGTTAGGGATTAGCAGGTATAATAAAAAAAATTAAAGAAAACAAATGGAGAACTGAATTACTAACTTGTTACCAAAATGTTAATTAAAAAATTCACTCCCCAGTTATTAAATTGTAAACTTCTCCATCACTAGCCATCATTAACTTATTAACCTCCCCTGGTCATGGGACCACCACTGGACTGTGTAGTTACACAACTATTTAAAAACAATATTAGGCAGTAAAACTGCCTTTCATCTTTAATATAAAAAAGATATCAATTTGCAAGTTAAAAAAGTAGCAGACAAGTGTGAGTTAAACCATGGGTTATGGCAGGAGTATACCCTGGACAGGTCTCTAGTCTATCACAGGGCCACACACACATTCACTCCTGTGGGCAATTTGGAATCACCAGTCAATCTGATGAATATGTTTTTGAACTGGGGGAGTTTACCCAGAGTAAACCCACGCAAAAAAATGCAAAACATGCAAACTCAGCACAGAAAGACACCTTGCCTGTAAATTGAACACAGGACGTTTTTGCTCTGAGGCAAACTACTAACCAGTACGCCGCCCAGTACACCATTCCTATAGGAAATTAATATATTTTTAAACAGTTTTTAATTTTTTATGTTGTAGTTTACAGTACATTTTAATTACTGGCATCTTTTATATAAATATTTAATGTTTCTGCTTTGTTGTTTAAATATAGGTTTAAGAAAACCTGTTTAGTGGTTCCTTCAGTACCTGCAGAAATTGTCTATTTCTATATAAATATAAATAAATGTAAAAAAATATAATAAACATAATAATTGTTTATACTTCACAATTTGAAGGCAGGTGACAAAGTTCAGAACTGGAAAATTAAACAGGTTTGGTCATTCTGAAAGGTGTTAAATTTTAATTTTTATAAGGCCATATTAACAATCCCTGTGAAGACAGTTTGGAAAGTTTGTAAACATTGATAGACAAGTATTCACATATGATGAAATATGTGAAAAAGTATAATCTATCTATTAAATTCTCTGTTGATCAAAAATATTTTTACCTCCAAAATATTTTGTTCCAAATCAAAGTTTGCTCTCTCCTGTTCAAGAGCAGCAGCCTCCCTCTCTGAGATAGCAGGATCTGTCATGTCAGCAGGAATCTCTGAGCCCTGTGAGATGAGGTCATCGCTTCGATCGTCTAGTCGCTCGTCTGTATTGGTGCTGACCACATCCGGTGTACCACTGTGAGAGTGATCAGTGGTATGGCCTTCCTCTCCATCAGAGACAGACAAATTCTCTGAGCTGAAGGTTGACACAGACTGACACTTGGATATACTAGTTGGCCGTCTGTGGATTAAAGCAGACCTAATCATTAATAACTGGCATTAAAAGAAAATTGATAGTTAAAATTGATAGGTCTTTCTTGACAAATAAAATGTTCTTTAGTAAACAATAGAACCCAGTAAACTTGTACAGATTCCGCCCCAAAATTAGGCAACGGTTGGAAAATTTTATCTTTTGTACTTTTCTAAAAACATTTCATGCTGTGCCAGGATTTGCATAATTATGTGTTTAAGACCTACCCAAATTAATCAGATAATTATTGTATATCATTGTAAAACCCTAAAAATTAGCATAAAGTAGAAGAAGAGATGTTTTTAAGCCTGTTTTTTTAACTAAATTAAAATTTTATTGGTCATATACATGATTATACACCATACAACAATAGTGAAATGTATTTTAAACATTGCTTTGGGCACTTGTTACAGTCATGTTGGAAGAGGAAGATGCCAGCTCCAAACTGTTCCCACAAAGTTGGGAGCATGTAATTGGGCAAAATGCATTTTGTTTGTATGCTGAAGCATTTAGAGGTCCTTTCACTGAAACTAGGAAGGCAAGACTAGTTCCTGAAAAATGACCCACATCATAATCCTCCCTTGGCACAATGCAGTCAATCAAGTACCGCCAAACCCATCAGATTGCCAGATGGAGAAGCATGATTCAGAGAATGAGTTTTCACTGCTCTAGAGTCCAGTGTGGGCGGGCACACCACTCTATGCATTGCACTTAGTGATCTATGTCTTGAATGCAGTTACATAGCCATGGAAAACCATTCCATGAAGGTCTCTGCGCACTGTTCCTGAGCTAATCTAAAGGCCACATAAAGATTAGAGGTCTGTAGAAATTGATTCTACGGAAGTTAGCGACTTGCAATATGCGCCTCAGCATATAATGATAATACAGTTGACTGTAGAATATTTAGGAGCAAGGTTCTGCAAACGTCTGCATGTCTAGGTGCTTGATTTTTACACCTGTGGCCATAAAAGTGAATGGAACACCTTTCATTCATTCATTCATCTTCTATACCGCTTATTTCTGAACTCAGGTTCACGGGGATCTGCTGGAGCCTATCCCAGTGCACATAGGGCAAGAGTCAGGGGGTACACCCTGGACATGTCGCCAATCCATCGCAGGGCCACACACACACAACCACACACACTTAGTTGCACACAATCACAATCACTCCTATAGGCAATTTAGAATTAGAATTAATTAATAATTAGAATAAAAGCTAATTGGACATCTCCATGTCCAGTGACATATCTAAAAAAAGTTTGTTTTTTTTTAAACTTTTTTGAGGAAGCCTCTAACATATATTTAATTTTTTTCTTAAAAGTTAAATGGGATGCTGAAAGGAGAATAACCCACTAGTGACTTTGTAGCCAGCAATGTTAATCATCAGGGACAAACGTCCAACGTTTTTCACTGTTATTGCAGTCTGTGTAAAGCTACTTGTGCTTACAAAGTGACAGAGAAATAAAAATGAATTAAATTGTTTTTGTGTAAATGTGGTAGAATGTGTATGCTTTTACTTACCGTCTCCTTGGTAGTTCTACTTCACTATCGACTTCTCCCTCTTCTTCTTCTGAGGACACGCCACGACGCTGTGTCACACAACAAACACACATCTCACACTTCAGCTGAATGAGACACATTAATCAAAGGTAAAGCGTGGACCTGACGCACCTGTTTGCGCGTGATAGCTGCCCTGTAAAGTATAGCCGATGGAGTCAAATGACTACCGCTGGCTCCCCTTGGCAATCGCACCGCTCCAGCTCCTTCCTCTCTTTCCTCTCCTAGAGGGTGGACCCGGCCCACGGCCACACCTCTTGCACAGCACGGAGAATCAGGACTGCTTGAAAACGGAAGTGACGCTGCATCCTCGCTTGCTGTGTCGCTTCGTGGTGGAGTTTCATCCAATCCCACAGCAACTTCAGCCACGCCTCGGACTCCACTAACAAGCCCTTCACACACGCTCAGACTGCCAGCTCCACCACTGGCTCCGCCTTCAGCTCCATGGGTGGAGCAAAGCAGGTCTGGGCTTGAGGAGGACAGTTTAAGTGGAGGGGTTTCCAGCTGGTTTCCTCTAGAAGGTGTGCCCACTGTCTGATCAGTTGCTGAAACACCATTAGGTGCTGCAGTGCCCAGTGTAGCTGTTTCCCTCTCTCTGGTGGAGGTGCCAGTGGAGTGTTTGGGCCCTGATAGATCACCGCTGCTGCCTCTGCCTCCCCTGCGATGTCGTGTTTTAACCCTCCGTGCACGACTTGGTGAAGTGGAGGTCCGGTTGGCACAAGAAGGGACTGTCACTTGCACCACACCAGGGTCCATTTTAGGAAGAATGACCTCTGATCTTAATAGATCAGGCCTATTAAGGGAAGAAAAGTGTTTAGATAAAAAGCTGAATAACTTCAGCCTGTCTTTAATCCAGGGACAAATAACAACCATATTCACTTAACAGTGAAATAGAAACCAAAGCCATTATGTTAATCATGATCTAAACCACTGAATCAAATGGAATCCATCATGATCCAAAGAAGCATTTGCAAAAGACTTAAGACTTAAAATTCAAAGATGTAAACTAATGTTCGTCCCTCATTGGTCCAGTGGCTAGGATGCGGCGCTCTCACCGACGCAGCCAGGGTTTGATACCTAGTGAGGGAAACGTGTAGGTTTAGGAAAGGGGTAGACTTGTGGTTAAGTTGTTGGACTGATATCAGAAAGACCAGGGTTCGATTCACAGCACTACTAAGCCACCACTGTGGGCTCCTGAGCAAATGTCAAATGCTGTAAATGTTAACTCTAGCAACACTAACTTTTAAACGGATGTGACTTTTTTTGTTCTTTATTTTCTTTATTTATTTAACACCATGCCAGCATTAGGGCTATTTCTGGACTGTGGGTGCAAACCAAGGAACCAAGAGTAAACCCACGCAAGCACAGAGAGAACATGTAAAATTCACACAGAAAGACCCCTGCCCAGGAAGCAAACAAAGGACATTTGCAGAGAAAACCTACCGTGGGTTTACCTCAGATTCCCCAGTTTCCGCCCACAGCCCAAAAAAAGTATGGAGGGTTGATTGGTGATTCTTGCCCATAGGAGTGGATGTAAGTGCATGGGTGAAACTGTGATATACAGGTGACCTGCAATTATGTATTTGGAATATTTACATTTATATTGTTTGGCAATGACTGACATTTGGTTAGTAAAATAATCAAGAGAGGATCGATTTTTATAGCTGTTCAGTATGATTTAGTTTAACTTTTTTTAATAACATCATCCTTTCAGCCAGTCCAAGTATGATCAATGCTTCGATTTCCTGTTTCTCAAAGAGTTAAGTGAGTGATCTGATACGTCTTAACTATCAATCAAAAGCTATGTAGTCTACAGACTCCCTAGGGTACTGCATACCATTATCGAGCTTCATCCCTTCCTGCTTATCTGAGACATCTGGAAATAGGATTAAAAACTGAAGATCACTTAAACCACAGACACAACAGTGACAATAATGCTGTGGTTAGAAGAGCTACCAACATCCATCCATCCATCCATCCATCCATCTATCTATCTATCTATCTATCTATCTAT
>JAOTQW010000028.1:4077350-4090476 GCA_026260075.1 Sisor rabdophorus | reverse complement strand
AAATGTATAAATACAGTAAGGTCTAAAAATTGCTACTAATATATTTTGATTATTGATAATACAAAGAAAAAAAATACCCATCAGGAGAAACAGAGTTTATTCGTTATACCAACAAACTTTGGTAATTTAGCAGTGTGGACATTTGGAAATGCATTTTTTAATGTTTATGAGCGGGAATTTTTTTTACCAACTAAACTGAATACAGTGTTTGAACATTATCACACTGATTCAGCTGATTAAAGGGTATAATAATCAGCTTTATCACAGTTACACTATATGGATAAAATAATCACCTGACTTTTACATCTGTATGTGATTGATGTGTTTCATATACACAACTAAAGATTATAACCTATATTTTAAAGGTTGACATTATTTTGCTGAGAAGAATCACATGATCAACATTTCAATCAACCAATCATAACCATCTAATGAGATCAGTCGTCCAAACCATTTTTGAATATTTTCCTCTTTATAAACCAAACTGTAATATTATAAAAATATTTTATAAATTAAAAAATATGAAATATTAACATCATCCAAAATACATTCCATGCTATACTGAACAATTATATCCAACATGTGCATGCATTTCCCCTCACATTCAGCACCAAAAATAGATGTGTGTGTATGTGTGTGCAGTAAAACGTATTCAGGTACGTGTGTGTGAGAATAAAAATTAGATCAATTATTTATTTTCTATACTAGCTTATTTCTTAACTCTGTGTCACAGGGGTTTCTTGGAGCCTATCCCACAGCACACATGGTGAAAGGCAGTGGTACACTCTGGACTGGTCACCAGTCCATCTCAGACCTAGACGGACAACAACACACACTCACTTCTATAGGCAATTTAGAATTACCAATCAAACTGATGTACTTGTTTTTGGCCTGTGGAGGGAAACCTAAATACCTGGAGTACACCTACGCAAGCGCAGGGAGCAGATGCAAACTGAAATACCCATGAAAATTCTTTAAAAATCTTTAATTTTACTATAAAGAATAGTTATAGTCTTGTGATTGCTAAATGTGTAAAGGTTGGGATTTGATGAAATATTGTTAAAGCCTGTTTTAAATTAAGAATGTTGCTCTGTTGCGATTCTACAGGTTCACCGTTTCACTTTTTTACACTAAATTGTTGATTAGTGATTTTTTATGGTTTAGTGTCTAAATTAATTAATGTTTTATTTTCATTAGTTCTTTTCGATTACCATCAGTAATTTCAATAAAGTTCATTGTCTAATCTTGGATTTAATGTTAATCCAGGAATCATCAGTATCAGTAAACTGCTCTAGAATCAGTGAATTTTTAGTCTCAGACTAGCAGAGATTTTCAGCGTTTAATCAGGAAAAAAGAAAGATTTAAAAAAGATGGCTGGGATTTTGATGGACACACACTGATGATATCTGATGGTTATGATTGTTTGACTAAAATGTTGATTTAGGATCACATCCTACTTGACAAAATCACATCCACCTGCAAGGAAAAGGCTTTTCACTAGATTAAGGATGTGTGGTTGGTTGGATTTGCTGTTTCAGCAAAAAATAGTATTAGTATAAGTAATAGTATTGTGGGGTGTCTTCAGTAGAGTTGATGTCAGGGAGCTTTAAGAATACTACAGTTTTTCTTACACTATCATAGAGCTCAAGTACATTGTACACAATTTTGGTATTTGATGCTTTTACAGTTCATAAGACATCTTTGACAATTTTGAGCCTTCAACATACACATGTGGTCTGCAAGTATGACAGCCTCAAACATATGCCCATATAGTAAGAAGATCTTCATACCAGATCAGTGGATCCCCAAGACTAATTAAAAAAGCCTTTTCGGTTTTGGGTTGCTAAAAAATAAATAGCACACATTTGCTAAAGTACATCTAAGCTGAAAATTGGGGCTACATTAAACTATTAAACAATATACATGAAAGCTGTGGTAATAATAACTACTTGATGAGATTCTCCTTTTAAATAAAGCTTTTCAGTTACTTTAGTACCTTCAAGAGCATGGTTTAGTTAAATAAATAGAATGTTCTCCATTTGAACATGCACAGCTGATTTGTTCGGAAAACATATTTACACAAAGATAGAGCGTCTGCTGTCTGTCTCTTACTGTGTTTCAAACTAAAACACGTTAAAGCACAACACACACACACACACACACACAGAGGTGACTACATCAAACGTTCACTCATTCATACACATTAAAACATTCACTCATTCATACACATAAAACACACGCCCTTGCCCACACACACACATCCATACAAGCATGTAAGCTTACACTATACATTCCTCTTTCCTCTACAAATTCTAACTCCACTTTCGTAGCTAAACCTATTAAAGTGATAGAAATGCAATGCTGATAAAAAAACAAAAAACATGAAATAAACGAAAGTCCATACATCACATTTTTAAATTTCTCAACAACACAATGTTTTTTTCCAGCTATTTTTTCTAATATTTTCAATTTCAATGCCATGTTCACAAAGAATATGACTTCATGCATTGTGAGAATTTTCATCTTGATCTTCAGCTTCCTTGGCGGGATGCTGTGGACTGAGGTTGGTGGCTTCAGGGCTTTCAACTGTACATCTTTTCTACTACCATAGATGAAGGTTGTGCTACCTCTGTGAAAGTATTGTACAAACAAATCTAGAAAAAATCTGTCAGCCTCAGTAAACCAGATGCCATGAGCTGCATTTTTTCTACTGAATATCCAGGATGCTTGTCTTCAGGTTGTAGCATTTTCATTCCCTGAGCCTTGTGTTTTGGCTCGTTATCCGTTGCAGAGGTTTTTTGCTGAGAACTCTTGGTTCTGAGGCGTGTAATAAAGGGAGCAGTGGGTCGCAGTATGTCAACCCACATTTGACTGTCCCTGTCCATGCTGGCTTTCATGATGCAAAATAAGAGCTCTGCATGGAATAAAGTCGGTCAATGGGGTTACCAACACGTGCCTGCAGTGAACCAGCTTCTGAAGATGCCATAAAGCAGTCACTAAGGCTGGTCAAAGAGGTGTCGCTGTCGATGTCATGAAATATGGAGTCATTTCCTGTGTAAAATGACAAGATGTTAAAAAATTTATCCTTCATTGAGTTTTTTGCAAGTCTACCAAACATAGTAATGTTTAATAATTATATTTATGGCATAAAAACAACACACAAATGTTGTACTAATCAAATTTGTCCAAACAAATAAAAGTATAAAAACAGTTGCACATGGTTACGCTGGCTTCTGCGCTAATCTCCTGTTTTTGCTATTTTCCTTGTGGGCACAGTTCAGCTTAATACTCGGTTCCAATCTTAATGACACCATTACACAAGACAATGACAGGTTGATGGGCTTTGGTTTTTTAATGAGCTGGCAATGCTGCCTGTTTCCTGTTGTTATGCCATAAACCCTGAGCTGGAGTGTGATGAAACTGGGGATTGGGGCCCTGCCATTAAAAAAAGAGTGGATGACAAGGCACCTGGGACCTCTTCAGAGCCTATCTGTGACCGAACATACAGGGGTAACACTCATCATGGAGTTAATAATATTGAGAACAATGGACATAAAAGTATTGCAGAAACTTATTTTTATATTAATTAAAAAATGTATAAAAAGTCATGCAATTCAAGTAATTTTCCAAAATATTTTTATTGGATATTGTTTCCAAATGAATCTATAAACTTTTTGCCTAAAATATCACTCATCATGATCCAACATTGCTTTTGAGTGTCAATAAGACACACAACATTCATTCATTCATTCTTTCATCTTCTATACCCGCCTATTCCTGAACTCTGGGTCACGGGGGTCTGTTGGAGCCTTTCCTAGCACACATATGGATGAAAGGCAGGGGGTACACCCTGGACAGGTCGCCAGTCCACACACACACAACCACACGCACTCCTATGGACAATTTAGAATCACCAATCTACCTGATGCACATGTTTTTGGACTGTGGGAGGAAAGCGGAGTACCTGGAACTCCGGACCTTTTTGTTGTAAGGCGACAGTGCTAACCACTACGCCACAGCGCTGCCCACAGAACAACAGATTATCCTAAATAGATATCATTTTTACTATTGTGGTGGTAACTGATACTAGATTTAAACACATTGACCCAGAAAATCGTCTGTGATCTTTTCTTGAATTCTTGCTAAAAAATATTTAGATTACAGAAATAGTGGATAACACAATAAATTATATAATACTAAATACATGTTAAAATACTAACCGTATGGGTTCATGTGGTCTCCGGGCATCTGAGGTGGGGTGAGGCCTTGCTGGAAGGCATCAGCAGTGTAACCGTTTTCCATGGCAACCATCTGCTGCTGTGCAGAAGCCAGTGGCGTGTACGAGTTCATCATGTTCTCCATCCTATTGGACATCACCTCTGGGAACAGATAAAAAAAAACCCAAAATGTGTTGAAAAAAGGTCTGAAATGTAAATTTAAATCAGAAGATGCCCTTTTAATCTTTTATAAAAGGATGCCAAATAATATAAAACACTTGTTAGTTTATTGTCTATAAATTCTAGCATACATATACATATAGTTTCTAGTAGGACATTTATATTATCTGTTCTCAAAATCAAATTGAGCTCTATGAAGCAAGAGATTAGATTCAACTATCAAATTCCCTCTCCGAGAGCTGAGGGTTAGGAGAAATGTGGCTATTTGTAGCTCTTAGATCTTGTCTTTAAAGTGGTGAACTTCAGAAGGCTATCTGATATTCATTTATGAACATCAACAGAATTTTTATTTATTTGGCAGACATTGTCTCAAAGAAGCTTCAGAACATGGTGAGAATGAAAGATTGTTCTTTAAGTGGATAATAGATTGTTCTTTAAGTGTAGGTCTGTATCTATTAAACAAGCTGTGCTGATCATGGCAAGAAAAATCTCCCTAAGATTTACATTTGGAGCAAATCGTGGTTAAGAGCCTTATTCAGGGTGCCCAGCAGTGATGTTGGGAATCAACCTGATTAATCTTCCAATTAGCAGTAAAACACCTAGAATACCACTTTCCTTGAGATGAAGTATGGAAGAAATCTTGAGAGGAACCAGACCCAAAAGAGAACCCATCCCTAAATTCTGACACTGAATGTTTGCTAACCGATGTGTTGCAGTTATAGTATATGTTGGAAATGTTTGGTTGTGGGTATATGAGTGCGTTTTACTGTTCTCAATGAGCAGGTCAGCCCTTCTACAAATCTTTAAATTTTTAGTTGGGTAAGAAAGATCACAATCCACTTAAATAATATAAACAATAACTTGTCTACAGAACATCACAGAACTGCTGAATGACAAAACTGTCCAAAAAGTAAAACAAGGTGTGGATGTGATGATTCCCCAGTTCTGTTTTTTGTCATCAATCCAGCACTGTGCTCTTGTATTTTATTTATTTATATATATATTTATTTATTTATTTTTATAGCAGAGTTTGTGATAAAGCCTTATAACTGGATGCACCATGAGGATAGTCTAACATTGGTCTATAAAAAAAAGTATTATTACTCTTGGTTTATAGCTGAAGATGATTCAATGATCTTCAGATTATGAGTTTCCAGCCGAGAAGGTACAAGGGGGTCTGCTTAGCAGTAAAATGTCAATATTAGCTTTGGGATTTTCCCAAAGTAAAGAGAGAAAGTACTGTACTTATGTTGTACAACAGAAACGCACACCTTTTACCTTCACTCCCCAAGGATCTTAAATATAAATGTACTTTATGCTGATATCAACAGCATATCAATATTTAATTAGTCAAATGCATTTGATACCATTAAATAAATAATGCACTAAAATCAAACTCATTGTAATTTGGTAGGAAGAAAAACTGTTGCATTAATGGGTTTTAAAGGTACATTAGCAGGTGGTTGCAGTGTTGGAAGAGTTGCCAATGACTTAATCCTAATTATGATATAAGCAAAAATGTTCTATATAAATCTGCCAACTTCATAGAATTTCCTACAAATACATAAAAAAATTTGACTTCTAAGCTAGCAAAGCATAGCATTATTTTTTAATTCAAGGACATTTATTCATTTTGCTGGAGCTTATCCCAGCGCACATAAGACGAGAGGCAGGGGTACACCATGGACAGGTCGCCAGTCAATCACAGGGCCGGAAATAGACGAACAATCAAACGCACCCACATTCACTTCTATGAATTTTAGATTCAGAGTTACCAATTAAACGTACATGTTTTTGGATTGTGGGAAAAAACGTAGTACACAGAGTAAAACCATGTGAGCAGGGGGAGAACATGCTAAGTGAGGTCCATGACTTTTAATTTTGCTTTAGGCAACACAAAAACAGCAGTAACAATTACCAATCATAAAAGCATGCAGGATATTCTGCATATATGGAATACTAGTAGAGATAAACAAAAGCATCCTATCACTTTGCTAGTGAGATACAAATTCTGAATTACTCACTGTAATTTAAAAAAAACTGCTTATGTTTAGTCATAGTTCACACCGAGGTTCATATTGGGACACTGTACCTTGGCCCAACCTTTGGGAGTTTTGCTGCTCTTGTTGTTGCTGCTGTCTTCTGGCCAACTTCTTCATCTGAAAAAACACAGATAAAGGCACAATCAGAAAACTTTATGACATCACAAACTAAGGTTTTTAAAAATCTTTTATAATTAAAAAAATGTATGCTTTTTGATGTTTACCTCTACTTGAACTACACAGCTGTCTATCTGAATACATTATATTATCCAGGGGCTTTTGAAGATAGCATCAGAGCGAAAAGGTGGGTTTCAGACACTAACGTAAGAATGCGATGGATGTGAGTGCATCACTCTTTTCTCTTGCAGGGAGTTTTTTGCGGAATGCAGCAAGAGGTTAAGCCTGAGGCAGATTATGGTTAAGATTTGCTCTCTCTCTCTCTCTCTCTCTCTCTCTCTCTTTCTCTCTCTTCTTACTGCACTCTCTCTCTTTTGGCAGTGCCTGATGAGGGCTTTCCCTTAGCACCATGGTTGGAAGATTATCAGCAGATGGTGTTGTTATCTATTCTTAGCTTGTACATTGCTAGGCTGATGTAGGTAGTACATTGTTCTGAATAGTGAAAGGACCTACCTTGGCTCTTTGGTTCTGGAACCACACTTGAACCACACGTACACTGAGGCCTGTCTCAGCAGCCAACGTCTCTCTTACCTGCAAAAAAAGATATTGGAATCATTCACCTAGAAATATTTAAATGTTTGTAGCTGCAATTTGAAAAATTTATATAGCTCTATAGCTCTTCTTATTTAGTAAAAAATCCCAATTTTATTTGATACCCCTTTCCATTAGCCCCTGAGTGATAAGCTGTTGGTATTTCATTTTCCCCTAGGAAATGCTCCTACACCAGTACACAACAGTGTCATTACACACACAGCAAACAGGTTTATTCCCATCACTAGATTTTTATTACTGATAGAATTGTGTTAAATCCTCAGCTTATCTGACATAAAAACATGTTTTGGTTGGGACGATCGTACAGCAGTGTAATGTTAAAGAACACAAATATGAACACAGTACTAATGTAATCAAACAGGTGATTGTTGGTTGTTACATTTTTTATTAATGCTAAAAAATATGAATGTAGAATGGTACAAAATGCCGCTCATGCAAATAAATACTAGCTTTTTAAAAATCTTTTTACACATTTTACATTTACGATTTGACAAAAAAAAGCTGACTAATGGCAACATGCAGTAGTATAAAATATAGACTTTATTTATATAGAATTTACTTGTGAGGTGAGTAGACCCGCACATAATATTTACAAAAAGGTCAAACATTAAAAGTCAGAAATTTATACATATGTTGGTAAAAAGTACCAAAATGTTTTTCACCTTTCGGCATGGTTTGGAGGACACCTCGAAGGAAGCCTTAAAGGCTCGTCTCTGCTGCGTGGTAAGGATGGTACGTGGTCGTTTGGGTCTCCTTGGATCCTTGCCATCATCCCCTTTGCCCGGGCCTCCGGAACACTTTTCCGGCTTAATATCCAGCTCCTCATCTTCGCTCTTCTCTGGGGAAAGATCAGTCATTCACAGGAATCAGCACATTTCTACATGATTTTTCAGACAGGCTATTGACAAATTGACGTTTTTGTTCTGTTACATTTTTAGGAGGTTCAGATGCAGTACATCCATAATAAAAAATAGACACCATGTGGTTTTAATACTTTTATCAATTTATTGCTAAAAAAAAAGCTATATGAAATATGCACATTTGTCACTAGACTGGACATTGTGTCATCTATAATTAATAACACGCAGCTTTGGCTGTTTTACACTGAATAAATCTTTGATAAGATGCCTGCACGTGTTATACTGTAGAGAGCATAAGAAGTTCCACATATGGGAAAAGATATGAAATAGATAGATATAACATAAATTCAACAGACTTCTAATCGATACTTATAACTATAAACAGTAAAACAATAGGTCAAATCGTTAACTAATCAACTAATAAGTTGGGTCCCGACTTTACAAGTGTTTCAAAAAAGGTAGCCAGTGAGATGCCAAGTATCTATAAATCCTTTCCACTTTATGACTTTAAAAATAAAAAATGATATTATTTAATCAAGTAATTACAGTTTCTCTATTAGAAGGTAATATTACGCATGATCCTCAGGTGTTCAATCAAAGCCTTCCCCCTGTCATGGTAATCTCTTCCAGTAGGTCGTACTAATGTGCCATCTAAATGAAATGACTCCTGGCTCTCCTACTGTAATTACAATAGCCAAGCGGGGGATTGGCTTTATTGTTCAGTGGTTGAAGGTTTTATCTAATAAGACAAAGCAGCTTATGTGTGATAGAATAATAATCATAATTAGAAAAGGGGCTAAACTCCATGACATGGCAGAGTTCAAAAGTTAAAATCTAATGTAAATCCCAGAGTGACAGTTTCCGAATTAAAGGGCTGCTGCAATATGGTGCCACAGCCATTTAAGACCCTCCACGGCATCGATTGCGAGTTCCAATTAGATGAGCAAAGACTTTGGCCCCTTTAATGACAGCATGCATAAAAATGCTTTTTGGTGCATAACTAAAGAGGATTGATAGAAGTAATAGATCTGCTGCTTGCACTGAAGCTGCAAACAATACCTCAACACTGCTCCTCATTTTTTTAGCAGCAGGCCATTTAGCTTTAGCTTATGCCTTTTAGCTCATCTATATTATCACTATCTAGCCATTTTAAAAAAGGCACTGGCAAAGACAGGGTATTCTTTTCCTTTACCTTAATAACCTTGAAATTTCAGCCAGTGTTGTGGGTTATATATAAATATAACAATAGATTTTAGAGTTTTCTGCTGCATTCATTTGCTTACCCGAATCAGAGTCATCAGGACTGACAGATCCAAGAAGATCCTTTTCCTTTTCGTAGTCACTCTTGCACAAAAGCTGCCCATCTTTCAGTACAAATTCATCGCCTTTGCGCAGCTGTCGGTCGCACACACAACAGCAGAAGCAGTTAAGGTGATAGACACACTCCAACGCTCGCATCACAAACTCTGTTGGTGCTATCTTCTCCAAGCATCCACTGCATTTAGTAGCAAATAATCTGAGGAGACAGAAACAATAGCAGGTCTTGGTGATAAAGACAAGAGAGAAGAGTACGATTAATTGATTTCTGCCTAAATATCGTTTGCCACTGTTGGGAGTTCAGGGAATGCTAGTTTGCGGTGGTGAGGAATGTCTTGCTACATGTGGTTGTCCATCACAGCACGGTTATTAAGGGAGAGGTGGGTGTGTGGCTGGGACCCTGGGTGATCTCTTTTGACAACGGCTCATCTGTTAAAGCACGCTGGATAACCTCTCAACGCCTCAGCAGAGCCCAATCGGAAGAAATGCATGCTTGTCGCCCCACTCTGATGCATCAGCAAACCTCAATCAGCACCACAAATCACTGGCTTTACCACATTCAGTGCAGTGATTATATAGGCCTTACCAACACTGTAACAATACCACTCCAAATCATGTCTTAAATCATTGTCATTATGTATCAAGAAAAACCATTACTGTCATTTCTTTTTACCTGACAAAATGTGCTGATTTGACAAATAGTTTGTAGAGGTATAATATTTAAATACCACTTTGTCTTTCTGCAATTGCTCCATAGATGGCTTATCTCCTATTGCTAGGTAAAAGGATCTCACCCATGCCCTTTGATCAAATGGCAGTGAAGAAACTCGGCTGTTGATGTTGCCTTCATTTCCTTTATGCTCAGATAATAACTTTTGGCTACAATCGAAGCAGAGATAGACCATCCGTGCGCATAAGTGTGAAGGCATACAGGCAGAGCTAAAGGATCTAAATGAGTGCAAATGCTGTTTAGGCCATCTTAGCTGATTTATTAGCACTGGCTCGTTTGTTTGCTTGGGCTGGTGAGACAGCTGCTGCCTGCGTGTCTATATCTGAGCTTTGCATCAATGCCACTGTCCATATGACAGAAAAAAAGACAATCTGCATCATCTCCTGATACTGGACAGGGTTAGCTGACAGTGATGAATATGGGTAAATATGAGGCCACACGAGAGAGGCAGCCTTTGTAATGTTAATAGCTTTGTAAAATGCTGATATAGATATAGATATTCTACGCTTAGGGCACACCGAGTTTGGTGGGCAGCTGTACTGATATTTGTGAAAGGATAACTGGGTATTATTGTTGGGGGGTTTATCCTGCTTGTCTTTTGTGGTAATTACCTCTATCTGTAGGGATAATAATTGTTCAAATGTAAAGTGCTCTGTTATTCTTGGCAGCAGCATTGTTAGTATTGTTAAATATTCAATGTGGATACAGAATGTAATGTTTCATTTGTCAGCTTTTAGAGCGCAGCCATACAAACATTAGAATTGACAGGAATAAGGAAAGATGATAATCTGCGATTTATTTTTAATCATTAGGAAGATTAAGGAGATTTTTACTTAATAGAATAATGTTAATACTTAAAAAGTGTCACATTCAGCAATTCTAAATAATTTTGTCTAAATAGTTTTGCGCTACCAGGCAGCGGATACAAAAAGGAGGAAGCACATATAAACCAAAGAGAACAAGAGAGGAAGTAAATAAGACAAAAGAGAGAAAGGGAGGGGGTTATGTTAAATTAAATTTGATCTAAAATATTAATTCTTAAATTATATTTAATGATTCAATTATGGGACTTATTGACAATTCAATTATGGGACTTATCAGCAAATCAAAATAAAATGTGGGAATCATTCTAGAATTTTCATATTTCATACACCTTTCGATTGACATTATATATTTTCATAGGTTGTTCATAGGATATATCATCACAGTAAACCTGTCAGTCTTTAAGATGATAAATCTGTCATGATCCAGTCCACATGTCCAATTTAAATGTTTATTTAGTGATGCAAATCCTTGTCTAAGAGATCAAGCTTGAAAAACAGGGATAAGCTGGAAATTACCATTTCGAGCTGCTGTGGTACTTCCTGGATTCGCTTGCTCACCTTTTCGCTCCACGCTCTTGAGATACTTATTGTCCGAATAAAAACTTCTTTTTTAGCCCTCCTTATTTTTTACCCTCCTGCACTAATCTTGTAAGCCATTATTTTTCTATTTCCCCTCTCTGTCACTTTGCATTATTTTTGCTGCTGTAATTCCCATTCGTTCCTTCAAAAGTCTTCCTGTCCAGCTTTGTCCTGGAATCTAATCCTGACTTCTTTGGCTGTCATCAGCCCCGCCCTCCCAAGTTCGACATTCTCAGCAGGACCTCAGATGGAATAGCTATGCATGATGCCTCTACTATAGCAACCACACCCTGGCAGGAAAGGCGATGGCTAACTTTTCGGATGGCCAGAGAAAGCTTTTCACAAGGTTGGCAGCAAAAGTAAATCCTTCTTGGAGGAACAAGAGGAATTAGCAGGGAGCAGTGGAGTAGGGATTTAACCCTACCCCTTTTTTCCTTTTGAAAGGCACAGTCACTTCAACTCCCACTGCTATCCACAATCAAACAGGGCAAAGGCAGGGGGTTGCAGAGAGAGAGAGAGAGAGAGCGAGAGAGAGAGCGAGAGAGAGATAGATATAGAGAGCGAGAGAGAGAGAGAGACAGAGAGAGAGAGAGCCAATGAATGACACAAGCACTGGATTGTGGAGGAGCCCCTAATCCCATTTTAATACCTTTCCAAGTTCAGCGCCAAAAGAATGCTCTTTAAAAAACAACGCCACAGTGTGAGCAGACCAAGAGCAAAACGGGGGAGACACCACTATCAATCCCCCGTAACATTACCTGATTAACAGCCCGAGGCCTGAGTTAGCGATAGATTACAGCAATCCAAAGCAGTCCAGACCTCCTGTAAGCATGGCTGCTACAAGCATTGCTACAAAGCAAATGTCGAACACAACGGCATAAACAAGGTCAGTGTTGTCTTAGATGCCGTGCCTGGTCTGGAGAGGATTTCTGTCCTGTGGTTTAAGATGAAAGCCATAAGGGAGAGAAGAAAGACGGGACTCCAGTGGAGCTGCTGCTTTTGGGGCTGGACACTAGCCCACATCTGGGCCTTTTTAAGCTACTCCGCTTTACAAACTCAATAAGTACTATAACTGCTACTGGACACAAAAAGCAAGATCACGTTAGAAACAAGTCCACACCACAGTTTCAGGTGTAAAATGTCTAAAATCCTATTTTTTAAAATAGAAAGTCTATATAAATGTTGACTTGTTTTCAATAAATGACATTTGGCAGGGTCCAATGTAGATTATCCGATTAGCAATCCAACTCTAAAAGGATGGATGGACAATAGACAGATGGAAAATGGTCCATCAATGCTCTTCGATGCTATTAGGACCAGCATTAAACATGCAGATTAATAGATAAGGCTCTCACCTTTGGTTTAACAGGTGCAGGTAAGGGAGTGAAGCCCTAATATTAGTTCATATAATATTAGCCCATGGGAAGAATCAGAAACAAAATGCATCCCTAGTGATCATTATCAACTTCTATTCACACAAGTATAGTGAAACATAATATTGGGAGTTACCGTTTGCTACTGTATGTACTGTATTTTTCCATTTATGTTTTCTTGGCTACTAAAGGCCAGAAAATGTGCTAAACCTTTCTCGATGTGGCCTAGTGGTTAAGGTGTTGGACTGATACCAGAAAGACCGGGGTTTGATTCC
>JAOTQW010000028.1:4056970-4069063 GCA_026260075.1 Sisor rabdophorus | reverse complement strand
ATCAATTTTGAAGCACTTTTGTACGTCGCTCTGGATAAGAGCATCTGCTAAATGCAGTAAATGTAAATGTATAGCTACACACTAAAAACAGGTGGGTTTCAAAAATGACCTAATAGATGGTTAATATAGCACTCACTTACTCTTGGGTTATTTAAATTTTGGGCTATAATATAACAAAATTTAAGGTTTTTTTTTTTTTATTTTTTGACTTGCTATCATGTTACATTTATTTATTTTTAAAACATTAATTTAAAGATTAAATGTTTAATATTTTGTTGTTGTTAAGAAACAAGTGTCTGTGTCGTTAGTCTCATATATAAAACTGCCAAAAAGCAGTTGATGGGTCAAAGTTTAAAATGATGACGATAATAATGTGTAAGGTCTTATGGTTTATTTGTGTACACAAAAACGTGTGTAAATGTAGAACATTAACTCAACAATACCGGACGACTGGTTGGTATACAAACTAATGAAAATGACTATCTAAACCAACATACTAATTTGATAGGTTTAACACAGTACAGTTTTTAAGTGTAGGAAAGCTAGAAATCATGTCTAGTTCTATTACAGGAAATTATTTTCAAGTTATTTTAAAGGAAATTAATGTTAGATATCTGTTTATCAAATACATGTTTAAGAACAATTCTTTCAGTAAAATTCATAATCATTTTTTGTTCTTAAGATTTTTGTGGCTTTGAAAAAGTTTCAGGTAAAATTTTTTTCTGAATATAATTCATTTTTACAGCCTTTGTTAAACCTAAACTAATTAAAGATTCGAAAATCATGAGTTCACCCTGCAATAAAAATGCCTTGAAAGGTGTGGGGATAATAGAAAAAAATAAAAAACACAAAACCTTTCTTTGTTCACAGGATGTATTAGAACCCAGAAGTTAAGGATTACCACCAAGATTAGCAAACAGAAAGTATATTTGAATTTGTGATCAGCAGCTCGTTTCAAAGAACTCAGTCACAGATTAGATGGTGTTGTGCTGAAAGGCGTCTTTTATTGTGCAATGGAGTTACACTAGCCAAACAAAAATGTCTGTAGTGTGTTGGGTTGGTGCAAAAAAATGTGGGCATGTTACCATGGCAACAACAGAAAAAAACGGAGGAGTGATGCTGGAATGCGCGAAGAAGACAACACCCTTTTTCTATACACCCCAACCCCCTATACACACATAGACAAATAAACACACACACATACACACACAAAGATAAACCTCCTTTGCAAAGATCATACATTGCAGTAATCACCACCAATAAGAATAAAAAAAATTATGTTTCATAATTCTCTACATTGTTTAAGATGCAGGTCCCAGCTAAATTTCAGTGCATCATTTCAGGTTTACAGTATATACTACGGAGGCTGAATCAATTCCTTAGTGGAAAAGTTGGGCTTTCTTTTTTTAGGGTCCAGATAGTCAGGTAAGCATGCTTGGCTTTTAGGTTCTCTATTATTTGAAAGAAAAGAAGCAGAAAACATGCAGAAGCAGTAAAACTGGCAGAAATGCTTCTGTTGTAACTGTTCATAAATAATATATATATATATATATATATAATAGGAAAGAACACATCCTATTTGTGTTTAAAGAGTGTAACAATCTTTTGTCTTAAAAGAACTGTGTGTTAGTGAGAAAATGCCTTGCAGTTGGCTTTGGTAGGACAATGTGAAAGTCCCTGCTGGCACAAACTGGCAGTGAAGCAAGGACTCCAGGATATCACATGTCACATGGGACGGGGCACGTGCCAAGCCAAAAGACCACCCGTCCAGTCAGCTTTAAACTATAGATTCCTTCAGCCAGAATGTCATCCATTCCACACACACACACACACACACACACACAATATCTCACAAAATCTTCACTCTTCTATGATAGAACCTGCTGGGTTGTTTGATCAGAGGAGAATTGACGTCCCCAACTAAACCTGGTTTCTTCCAAGTTTTTTTTTTAATTCAGTCACTGACGGGTTTTGGTTTCTTGCTGCTGTCCTTTTTGACCTGCCTAGTTGGGAGCTATTAATTGACATTTAATTTAATTTATGAATTAGTCTTTGAAATGCAGGTTTATTATTGTGTCAAACACACACATTTACATATATGTATGTAAATGTATATATTGTTTAAAAATGCTACACAAACGCAAACACAAACATTTACATATATTTATATGTATATATTTATATATATATATATATATATATATGTGTGTGTGTGTGTTGTGTGTAAATGTGTGTGTTTGTATTTGTGCAGCATTTTTGAACAATAGAAATATATATATATATATGTGACTATATATTCAAGGTGTCTTTACAAGCAAAATAAACAGCTGCAAAATGACTTTTTACTGAGGTGTCATATAAGAAATTCAGAGGTATTGTTTGGCTTTGGTCCTGAGGTAATGTATGTACTATGGCTTACATGCCACATAAAATAATGAGTCATCTCCTCCCTGTGGTTGACACCCACATGTTAATTTGCTATTTTACAGCCAAGCACTGTGGACTGTGCTGTCCTACCAGCTGGCTGGAGCATATTGGGCATGCATGTCAATGTGTGTGTAAACACACACGTACTGATCAGATGTGTGGCCTTTATTGTTGCACACAGACAGCACACCCCCTTCACTGACTGTGATAGCTCTTTGAACAAGGGAGGGTGTATATATTGTGTGACTTGCCAGCCTATGGGTGAGGGAGTGTGCATTGACAGAGCAATTTTACACACTCTGGCAGTGTATTGTGTGAACAGGAGTGGGCTTTTCTCTAGACACACAGCCGGTGAAAAAGGCAGCTGCTTGTACAATGCGGAGGCAGCACTCCAGGACACACAATGAGTAATGACGAGTAGAATCAGGGGACATTGAAAAGCACTCCTATTCCTCAATTCAAAACACACACAGGAACACACGCGTGCACGCAATTTTATTTCTATATGTAGCAAACATATACACCAGGATAAAATAGCAGGACTATAGACATATATATGGTGTGTATTTAGCAGATCTGTGGTAAGTGTGGAATGGATTTTAACAACAAACCTGCTAACCAAAGTATGAAACTTGAAAGAAACAAATACATATCATACTAAAATAAATAGGCGGCCTGGTCATGTAGTGGTTAGCACAGTCACCTTAAAGCAAGAAGGTCCTGGGTTTTATTCTCAGGCAAGGAAATTTCTGTGAAAATTGCCCATGTGTGGTTGTTAGTGTATGTGGGGCCCTGTGATGGACTAGCGACCTGTCCAGGATGTACCCTTTGTCCTATGTGCACTGGGATAGCCTCCAGGATACAGAAGATGAATGAATATTATAATAAAAGTGCAAGTATCTGACTGGCAAAGGAACTTTCTGCACATCCTAGCTGAACTCATTAAGCCTCAGATGTTTTTAAACCTGAGTTCATTCATCTTCTGTACCCGCTTGTTACCCAAACCTTCCGGGGTCACAGGAGGTCTGCTAGAGCCTATTCCAGCGCACATAGGGCGAGAGGCAGGGGGGACAGATCGCCAGTCCATTACAGGGTCACACACACCTGGGATTCGAAGCCAGGACCTTCTTGTTGTGAGGCGACCGTGCTAACCACTGCGCCACCTAAACCTGAGTTTACAAAGTGAAAATGTCCTGCTTGCTTTAATAGAACCTGAACATGTGAAATCCTCAGAAGACATTAGGGAAAAAAATAACTGATTAATTAATGGTTCAGCTCCAGCTGAAAGGCTTACATGGGGCAGATGAGACCCTCAAGCACATCCCACCAGCCGCCTTCTGCCCCCAGGGACACCATCATCCGCTAAACCAACAATAATCAACAGAAAGCCACAGCCTTAGGCCCATATCCCAAACCTCACAACCCACATCCATCCCCTAGGTGCATGTCAGCAGGGACTAGAACACCAAGACACCACTAAAAGTCTGTCCTAACGCATCACTCACCCTGAAGCCAGTCTGATATGCCCTGGCACAATTTTTAGGCAATTTCTTTAGGGCCAAGTTTAAAACGGCATTCTAATTTGAAAATACTTTTGTGGTTGCCCTGTGATTTTACACAATGTTTTAGTGACACCAGAAGAAATTAACTCATAATGTCTTAAGTGTGTTTAGTAAAGTTTAAAAATATATACATAAAACAATCTATTAATGGCAAAAAACCTACCTGCACTCACCAATCTTCCAAACAGAAAAATGGTTACATTTTAAGCCATGTTGTGGGCAAAAGACACCAGTATTATGTCTACATAAGAATAGATTAGAAGCTAGCTATAAGTAGAGGTTGTTTGCTGGGTTTCTATGGTGTGTGTAAAGCAATTATTGCCCATGTGCTTTATCATGGGCCAAAAAGGGATGACACAGGGCTAACAGCTAATATGATAAAAGCTACTGGTATCGGGTTGGCAGTCAAGGATTTAGAACGTAACGGTTTATGACAAGCTAATAACATGGCATGCAAAAGTCAGAGCTGTAAATTGGTTAGTTAGAAACATGATGGATGAGACACACACTAACCATATTTTCGATAGTGCCTCCTCATTTTCAGACTTTCAAATAATGAATTTAATTTAATTAGGCTGTGCCTCATCTTATTAAGGAGGTAAAATATATGACCCTTTGTACCCGCTTCACAAAAAAAGGGGAATTCAAACATTAAAAACAAACAAACATAAATAAGGCAAAATACAAATAATGTTAACTCAAATAGGTTTTGATTAAATAATATATTTATCTGTACCTGTTTGACAGGTTTGGTCTATCGATCCAATATACACACTATCATTTTCCCTTCAAAACAAAAAAAAATAGATTTGTACAAAATTTTATACATAAAGAAATAAATACTCTGTTCCTCTGTTCTGATCTATAAACACATCAGTCATTTTTAACATTCACCTCCACAAAATTATTCCAGTTCCCATCATGAGCCAGCCCGTCCTCGCCAGGTATGCTGACCCTATACTAATTGACCAGGCATGTGAAAGGATGACAAGGAAAAAAGCCCAAGAAAAACAGAAACCACAATTGATGGGTTTTATCCACTCCAGAACTGGAAATGGCTCTCCTACATTTGGATAGCCTGTTGTTACAAGGCTGTTTTTCCTTTCCCAACATTATTTATTTTCATTCATACTTGATTTGCTTGGGTTGTGTTAAGCTTTCCAAACTTTATGGTGAAATGTCTTTTTAAACCAGCCAGTATTCTCTCTGAGGGGTTTAAAGACAAGCACTTGAGGAACAATTACCCAAGTCACTCAATCAAACCAACCAAAACTTACCCCAATGCTACTTATGTACAATGTTAAGCGCAAGCCTGCAGATCCAATTACCTGGAAAACACGCTTTAGTTTATCTCTCTGCTGGCAATTATCTAAATTGCCAACATATCATTAGAGTATCGGGCTGTGTGTATTACTGTGTCAGTGCATTGTGTGCATTTTGCTCAAACTCCTAATAGTGCCCAAAGGGAGGAAGCTGTTGGGGTGATTAGACCTCTGTAGACTAAATCAAAATGGCTTGGTAACCATTAAAAAAAATTCAAGATGCAGCATTTGAAAACATTGTTTATGCAGCTCACACAATAAAATAAAAATTAAATAAAATAAAATGCACAGTACAAAAACATGTATATTAGGTTAATTGATTATTCTAAATTGCCCATAGGAGTAAGTGTGAGTGTATGGTTGTTTATCTGTGTGGCCCTGAAATGGACTGGCAAGCTGTCCAGGGTGTACCCCTGCCTTTTCCCCTATGTGCACTGGGATAGGCTCCAGCAGACCCCCGTGATCCTAAGTTAGGGAATAAGTGGATATAGAAGATAAATAAATTCATAAATCATTGAACTATCTAGAGTTTTGGAGTGCATTTACCCCGGTGTTGCAAATGTTAACTATAGTGAAATAATCTAATTACATTGTGACAATCACTGTTACTGAATGTTAAATAACTGTAGTGTTCAGTGGTTGTTAGTCTATACTGTGAAAAGATAAAAGGTCCTAAGAATTAGCCCACCAGGTACAGCCATTGAGGCCCAGAGCCTCAAACATTATAGCCACCACTGTAACAGGGAGACCGCTAGATTAAAAAGGAAGAAGGGCAGACAGGCAGAAAAAAAACCTTGTCCATCATCTGGCTACAAAGCTTTCTGGTCAGAGAATCCAATTTAATTCCTTCAAATGAAAAGTCAAGTGTCGCTCAGGAAATGTGACAAGAGAAAGAGGGAGGTAGAGAGAGATAGAGAGAGGAACTGATGAAAGTAAAGATTGAAAGAGTTTGAGGAACATCAAAGAAAACCTCAACAACCACTAAATAATCATGAATTTTAGTGGTACAGGAAGTTAATTTGAAAAATGACACGTTTGTTGTGTGTGCATGTGCGTGTGTGAGTGTGTGTGTGTGTGTGTGTGCGAGAGTACGGGAGATAGCTTATTTCCCAGGGGTCTCCCCAAAGCCATTGTGTGAGTATGAAGAGATCAGAGCAATATTATGTCTGTTAGCAACCATATGACGTACTGACCCAGTCAGCCTGCCCCAGCAAGCGCACCTGCCATCATCATTGCTAATTTGTTAAACAAATCAATAGACCATTCTATTGGTTCTCCCTCCCTTTCCTCTTTCTCTCTCTCTCTCTCTCTCTCTCGCCCTTCTTTATTCTCTTTTTCTCCCTCATCTCTATTCAAAGATGTCAATATTATGTATCAGAAGGCGAGTGAGAGAGAGCAACTTTCCACAACAAACCATTGGCTAGCACTCGGGGGAACAAATACAATTAAAATTCATGACCGAAAGTCATGCAGTCATCGTATCATGGTAAACTTTTAAAAGATTTGTTGATGCACAATCATAAAACACAATTTTAAAAAGACCAGACTAAAGATAGCATTTAACAACCAGAAATATCATGGCGAGCTGCACTATAGTCAAAACATAATAAATCACAGGCTAAATCGTTTCTTTTCTGGAAGACAGTTTTCCTCTCGCAAATGTAATCATATTCTTCAGATATGGCGGCAAGATCAAATTAGTGCTAAAAGTAGCTTTGGGGAAAGTGGGTGAAATGGAGAGAAAAGGGGAAACATTGGAATAGCAAAGAACAAATACCATAGAAACTAAAAAAATGGTCAAAATGGAGCAGAATGACAGGGTAAATAAGTCAAAGGTGGGCAAAAAGGAAGCACAGGGAGGAGAAACACAACAGCTAAAGTTCGGGTAAAAAAAATCCCAGTTATAGTTGTAAAATACGAATCGAGATAGAAAACAAGAATAAGACAAGTTCTATTGCTGTTTTTTCTAATCTCACAGCTCTTAACTCAGAATGTTCAGAATGCAGTAAGAAAGCTTTTCCAATTTTTGTAGGAAACCAAATCTTCGAAGAAGGAGTGGTGTGCCCCAGCATGGTGTGTGTCATTGAGTGGAGGGGAAGATGTGGGCATGGCGGTGGGCACTAGAGGCCCTGCCGGGAGACCCTTGAGCCCACATCTGTTTCCATTTTGCCACCAGCCAGCAACAACAAGAAGCTTGTCTGCCAAGAGCAACCAACAGCCTCTGATTCTTGTTGGCTTACTTTAATTGTCAGCCCTTATTGTGCAGTTGATATGTGTTGTATCATGACAGAATTATGGGGTAAAATAAAACATCTTTACCAAAGGAAGAGAGTGGATATGAAGGAAAATGAAAAAGTAAAAAACACCTGAAATTTGAAATAAAAGTATAAGAATGACAAAATAAACCTTTTATTAGACTAACCGCAGTTATTACACTGATAACCATCACTGATGCTTACCAAATCAAATGCATTAAAGACTATGCAAATCATTTTGGTAGTGGTCAGCACTGGTGGTTTACTGGTTTATACTGTTGCCTCCCAGCAAGGAGGTTTCAGGTTTGTATCCCTTGCAGGGGTCTTTGTGTGTAGTTCACAAGTTTTCCCTGTGTATGTGGGTTTAGTCCGGTTTCTCTGGTTTACTCCTACAGTCCAAAAACATGTATGTTAGATTGATTAGTAATTTTAAAATGCCAATAAGAGTGTGAGTGTAAGAGAGAGAGAGTGTGTGTGTGTGTGTGTAATAATCATTAAAAAAACTTTAGCATTTTTATTTATGAAATAATATTTATAATATTTTAAATAGAAACTGAGAGAAAAAGATGCTTTGACAGGCAGTAATCCTACCACTATTTGGTGCCTTTGTTGTTTTGGCTGCAGCTATTTTGTGGTTAGTCTTTTTCTCCCCCTCTCTCATTGTATTACAGTGTAATAGATGGCAGCCTCATGCAGCAGGGGATTGAAAAAAAATCCCTCCTTCAAAAATAAACCCCCCAAAAACCGCTTAAATGCAGCAGCTCGGAATAAGTTTAAAGGTTGAGTTTTACCTCAAGGTGTTAAAATAGCCATCAACAAAGAGGCTTTCAATTACACCTAGTTAATCCTTCAAGCAATGGCAGGTATATATCAGGTGAGAACAGGTTAAGTCACACACATGTCCACACACACACACACACACACACACACACACACACACTGCTGACGGGCAGGGACACTGCTCTCTTTGATGTGTAGCTAGCTGGAGAAGCACACGTGTACTGCTGTGACGTGCCCGACATATCATCTCACACATGGTATGTGCACTGCCGGCCCCGCTCTGAACTCACACACACACACACACACACACAGATGCAAACTGACTAAAGCGACTCTTCACTCGTTTTAAACCAATATTTTCCTATATTACATTCAACACTGAGGTTGAAATGAGGTTGGCAATAAACATCTTTACAAATTCTGGAAGCTTTTCTACGATTCCAGCTGTAAAGTTTTAAATTGGTGGGGAAGGATTATTTTATTCTTTCATTGTCTGCGGAAATGGAAATAAACACTTTTCTTTGCAGTTAGTTGTACCTCCCAAACCTCATCCCAACACCAACCACCCACACCCTCCTTTCGCTGTTCAAGCATGCCATCAGATTAGCCTGATCTCTGGTTTCAATGCTAATTGTGCTCATCCACTCAAGAAGATGACAGACTTTCAAGTGAGGAAAGGCTCAGGCTTGGGTGGTTTGCCTCTCATCCATCATCAGCTAACAGATTCCTTACAAGAGCCTTGAACGCCATATTAGAGCTACTGTGCTAAACAGTAACGCTACCACTACTATTTCAGTAGCTAATACCACATGACCTGTGCGTTTTGTTGCCTTATAATTATTTTGTTGCACATATTGCTGACCTATTTTTAACTTTACCAGTTTATTTTAATCAAATGAATTAGTTTCCATATAAGTTCTTGTTACTACGAATGTGCATCAGAATTAAAATCTTTATGTACACCTGAAAGGATTCTAAAAAATGTGTTTACTATGTTTATTTATAAATTGACATTAACTTCGTTTTTACCCTGACCTTGTAAAAAAAAATAGGCTGTTTAAATTTGTTAGGTAAAATTGAATGATTTGTCATTTAAAAATAAACCTGGTAAATTATATCAATTGTCTATTTCTTCCAAAATATTTATTAAATATTGCGGACATCATTTTAGTCATAGCACAGGCTTTTATATTCATTCATACTTTAGTAACAAAAAGTGATAATATTTTCAATTAAGATGTGAACGATGGGATTTGAAGTGAAAGGAGAGACAATGAAAGCGCTGATGTTCCCATCCGCTGACAGATTTCCATGTTTTTTTATTTAAGACCTGCTCCAGAGCACTAACTGCATTAATGACGTTATAAAGAATTATGAGGTTAAATCGAATTTGCCTCGCCACTTGAGCGCCACTAAAATGCCAAACAATAAACTACCAGATTGCAAATTAGATCAGTAAAAATATCAAACACATTGCGTTGGTGATGAGAGGAGGGGGGCTTCCATAATTGCATTTAGTGTCTGGACCCGAGGGAACATAGACACTAAAGATCATCAGGGCTCAGCTCATGAACCTGCTATTGACAGAGCAGTAAAAATCGACAGGCTAACTAAATAAACACTCTTGGCTCCATTAAATATTCAACAGTTCAGATTTGACTAAACTGTCGACGTTTTGCTTGTTTAGGTCTTGGTGGAGCCGCTACTTTCACCGGGGCACTTTTCTCTTTCATTTCTCCTTAAACCGCCCATCCCCAACTGACACCCAACACAACACAGACGCATACTTTTTCACCATCCTTGATTTTTGACAGCAATAATTGATGTGAAACCTGAGGCTCAACTGAAAACAGAATCAGCGACGAGTCTGGTGACGGAAAGCAATACAGCAGGGACAGCAAATGACCAATACTCTTCAGACTAGCACTAAGGCAAAGATCAGTGACATTAAATAAACATCCCCAACACCTTTCGCTAAAAAAGATGGAAGATCAGTCACACAAACACACGTCCACGCAATCTACCCAGCAATATGTGGTGCCTCAAGGAAACTCAATTGATGTGTGCATCATAAAGGCGCCAAGACTTAGTTTGAAGGATGTTTGTGGTGTTGCATTGCCTGCTGATTACAGTGATGCCACAGCACTTGGATTAAACAAGCTATTGGCACCTATGCAGCACCAATCCGATAAGTTTCTTCCATGATGGTGTTTAAACACAGCATGGCTAACAGATCTAAGAAAATCCTCTCACCCCAAAAAAATAATTTCGACTTCAAAAACGCATTAGCTAGCCAGTTTACATATAAACTGTTTCCCATTTTCGAAGGTTAACTAAAAGAAAAAGCAGAAGTCTTGTGGCTCTTGGCTTTTGCTACTTTCCTCACCTGCTTCCCTGTAAGGGGGTAACAGCCCTTATGCAAATGGGCAGTGACAGCGTTATTGTGGAATGAATATCAATGGAGTAATTACAGCACATGCAGCCCTCTTCTCCCCACCACTCCTGCCTGTCTTCATCTCTCATCCCGGCTACAGATCTCCCTTGGGGAAAAAAAAGGACGGCCACCACACTCTCTGGATCCAAAGCTAATAATGGAAGCTCTGGTGTGGGCACTGCGGGAGGCAGCCTGCGGGTCCAGAGACGCAGACGAGGCTAAACACATCTAAGTACCCCAGTGGAGTATCACAGCATAGGTCAAATGATTAATAAAGAGTGTGTGTGTGTGTGTGTAAGGGACAATTTTATTTTGTGCTGTAAGTTCTCAGAGTCAACAGAAAATAATGGCTTATGCATACAATTTTACTTTAAACATTTTAACTACATTTGCATTTACAGCATTTAGCAGATGTTCTTATACAGAGCGACTTACACTTATCTATTTTCTACAACTGAGCAATTGGGGATTTTAGGGCCTTGCTCAAGGAGGCAGCAGTGGTAACTTGGTGGTGCTAGAAGTCAAACCCAGATACTCCAATTAGCATTTGCTAACACTTCCCTCACAGACCCTCATTTATAATTTATCTCCTTCTGTATGATGTAAAATGAACAGAGATTATTTTTTACATTTCTTATTATTATTCTGGTTCACACTGGCTAAAATATCCAACACTGCCTATAACATTTTTGTATTTGCATTTGTGTAATCCTTTTATACTCCTTGCTATATTAAAGAAGTTTTTAAAAATCCTATTAAAATAATTATGGTGGTTGGCCAAATACTTTTGGAATGTCAGCATCGATATTATTTTCCGATTTGTCTGTTTGGGCTCAAAAAAAAGCCCTCGTAATGCCATTAATCCTTGCAAAACAAAGCTTTGTGAAGTGTTAAGAGAGGTAATCTGTCATCCTCGCCGCCTTTTTACAGGTGACAAATATGTAGGGTGATATGTTAAAATAAGAGAAAACAAGAGACAGAAAAAAGAGACGCTCCAAGTTTGTAGAAAAAAAAACTGAAGAAAAGAAAAAAAATTTGCAACCTCAAAAGCAGTTGCATTCTTTGGTGAGCTCCCTTAGGGTAAGAACAGACATAGCTGTGTGAGGAATGTTCTACCACTAGACAGCATTGCGTGTATCATCTGTGTGGGGAGGATCCCACAAACACCTTCCCTAACACTCTCAGATAACTCTTAATTACTGTTTTGGTTGGCCTTAAAATCCACGTGACTAAAACTGCTGATGGCTAAAAGTGGTGCAAAGACACTGTGTGTGTGTGTGTGTGTGTGTGTGTGTGTGTGTGTGTGTGTGTGT
>JAOTQW010000028.1:4044159-4056870 GCA_026260075.1 Sisor rabdophorus | reverse complement strand
TGTGTGTGTGTGTGTGTGTGTGTGTGTGTGTGTGTGTGTGTGTGTGTCACATATAATTCGGCATTAAAATAATGGCAGGTTGCGATTCTTATAAAATATTATAAAACAATAATAATCCAAGGCATGTGTGAAAGATCACAACCTCTGTGGAAGAGGTTCATATGAACCTTAAACACTTACATTTCACACAACGCATCGTTTACACACCCCATAGATCAGTATGATTGAGAGCTGGTTTCTATCCTACACTTAACTCACAAGTAATAAATACTTATTAAAAAAGAACCTGTCGAGCTTCTTATCTATTAATCAGCACCAGTCCACTCTTCACACCAGCTTATTCACTTAACATTTGAAAACTAAAAAATAATTGTTTAATTTTATGACACATAAAACCTCTATTATTATTCTAGCAAAGAATGCCTTCTGGATCGTCTTAGGATTTTTTTAGGTTTGTATGGCAAAATAAATCAATAATAGTTTGCTAATACAAATATTTTTGAGGTACTTGTGAGTTAAATCATTTGTTTAATTAATGTTGCCATTTTGCCAGCAAGCCTTTGAAACAACTGGTGCTGCTGCTATGCTGGTATTATATGCTTGGGTTTAATAGAGTCAGGACTTTAGTCTAAATACACGGAATGCTCATGCAACTACAAAACGTTAAAATTAAATCACAATTTACAATGGATGGTTTTATTATTACTACAGGGTAATAATTTATATTTATATATATATATACCTGTTACTTGTTCTTTGCGTAAGCCTCATGAAGCCCTATGGCAAATATTATGCCCTTAAGCAACACTGGTGACAAAATTAAACAAAATCTTAATGCATTTAAATGTTTAAGTATTTTAACATTCTTTTTTCACAATATTAACATATAAACAACACAAAATCTATAACTCTAATTATTAGTTAAACCCCTTTGGATTGTTTGTGTGCGTGTGTGTGTGTGTGCTAGTGTGTGCAGTGGTTAAGCTGTGGCACTGGAACTTGGGGGGTTAAGGGCCTAGTGTCAATTTGATGGTGCTGGGAATCAAACCCGTATTTTCCAATTGCTCAGTTGTATGAATGTGATAAAATATGTTTGTGTGTGTGTGTGTGTGGGTGTGTACCACCAAATTACCACTGGGCCCCTGAGCGAGGCCCTTAACTCCCAACTGCTACATGTAAATAGAAATGTAAGTCTCTCTGGATAAGAGGATCTGCCGAATGCCGAGAATGTAAATGTTAATAAGTGCCGTAAAGCAATAAAAAGGGAAACAACTGATGAAACAATCTTTATCATCTCTCAAGGCCAAAAAATCAGAGATTATTACATCACCCTGAAACAGGACAGGCACCATTACATGTATTGTTTTCGCAACACAAAATACTAAATTTAAAACTGTATTTGTTAGATAGCCTATAGATAAATGAATAAATGTCCCCCTAGACATCACAGTTGTAAGGGTGCTTTGATTTAGCGATCAATGTGAATCTTCCGCATTAAAGGGACCTTGCTTCTGATGTCTGCTTCTTTTCGTGTTCCATATGAGGAGACGGCATGGTAATCAGAAGTCGAATATTAATCTAATCACAGATTGGATAAATCAGCTGTCCCTGGAAAAATTATGGACACCTTCAATTTCAACTCAAAATACCGAGAAAGTCCTGATGAAATTCTTTTTTTTGGCTTTTCCATGTCTGTGCCATGTTTGATCAATACAACAGTAGTCAGAATGGCACCCCTAGCATTCTAAAATGTCATCAGCGTGGCAGAATTACAGAGCACTGTTGTGCAGTCAGGCTCAACACCTGAATGCGTATGAGGCACTGCGATTCCTCTGGGGTTTTAAAATGTCAGCCGCTTCTGCAATTACTCACCAGCCTCTGGTGGTTTGCAACTGCGGGGCAACTTTCTTTTTGGAGGAAGGACAGCTAAGACATGATAAACATGCTGTGGAATATTTGCTTACTTGCAAGCAAGCACTATCCGACCTTCTTAAAGTCAGCTCGCCATTATTCAGGTGACAATCTTTACTTATTACATCTGTAACAGGAAATATTATAAGTATACAAAAGCGATTGAATAATAACAACAACAGAAACGTGTAACAGAACATGCTGCTCTAATAAGGGACACAAGGACAGAATTGTTTATCATTAGACGATCCCAGGAAATAATTAAAAGCAGATTCTACAACCCAAATATGTTTTAAAAAATTCCAAAAGCCTGCAGCAAAAAAAAAATTTAAAAACATTCTCACACACCCATGGACTTTGATAAACCATGATTTTCATCCTTTTTTTTTCTTTGCCATGTCCCCTCTATTTACCTTATGTATATGCCAAATGTTGTTGTACCTTTCTGTTTTATTTATCTCATCAATGATCCTAATAAGATAATACAGTTTTTTTTGCGTCTTACTGTCGCATGTTTTTCTGCTTACAAATATCAAAGACAAAAAAGGGGTAAATAATTACTGTAAATAACAAAGGAGCAGAGCTGGAAAAAATACAGCAAGAAAATGCAACTTGAGACTCAAACGATCATTGATTGCAGGGGCAAAGTAAAAGTTTCCATTTGTGGTTGCCAAGGCACCGTTAAATGTTATGGGCACATCAGGGCCTGCTGGTCACTGCTGAGGGGAGAATGACATCTAACAATAAGCAGAACCACTCTTGGACTGCATGGACCCATGCTTCAAAAGACTTTGGTTCCTGCACAGAGAAACATCAAACACGACAACATGGCAGAATCGCTGTCAGCGTTATATCAGCATTACAGCCAAAAAGAAGAGCTGAACATTTTTTTTACATCGGAAACAGTGCAGAAACATCATGAAAATAAAAATCCTGCATTCGGATGATCCTCTTTATGAACTCGCCTGTAGCGCTATGTGATTAGCTAATGACCGTTACTAACAGGATCTGGAATCTGTGATATAGCGTTATATACATGTTAGTATTTATAGCACTACTAACTCAATTTTATAGCTTTTCTGAAGAATCTATAATGACATTTTCGAGCATGACAAATGTAAACAATGATGTCAATGTCACAGAACCTTCCAGGACTCACTTTCTCTGGCACTTCTTTGTTTGTACCACACTACCTTTAGGAAGAGAGGAATGTAGTCATGGTTATTAATCAGTATCACATTAGCATTACCTTAATGATTAGAAAATGTACCAGCTCACCTAAATTCAGTGCCTAAACTCTCTAAAACTGGAAGAGCAAAACTCACATTTCAAAATCTAGATAGATCATATGTGTTTAAGTTTGTGAATATGTAATCATGTGTGTGTGTGTGTGTGTGTGTGTGTGTGTGTGTGTGTTTTTCTAAGTTTCACCTTCTCTGAGATGTTGTAAATTTAAAACCTATAACGAAATAATGCGTAGCAGTGCATGTATTAAGTCTCTTTTTGAAAAATACATGTGGAGTAAAAGAAAAACACATGTTACAAAACCTATATTTCATGCATGACTATGGAAAATGTTAATAAGGATTAGAAACATGCTTCAACTAATGTTCTTTCCCTCATGGGGCCAGGACAGATTTTTACTCAGGTTTCTAAAACAAAGACATAACGTTAGAGGTGGAGCCAAAAAGGGCAACACAGACAGCCGCAATCCAGCAAAAACTGAATGCTCCACAAACACACACACATAATAAATAAATAATCAAAATGTATTTATCAGCTTAAAACTTCTAAGATAGCTATATATCTTTTATTTATTATCCTGATCTATTGTTGAATGAAGGAAAGCTGCTTACTGGTTGGGCAATAACAACAGGAAGAAGCTATGAAAAGGATCTTGAGAGTGAAATCATAAACCTCTATCCAAGCCTTCACGCCCCATTTGATAGCACAACACTGCAGCACTTAACACTACAAAAAGATCAGTTTCTTCTGCTAGCCATGCTGTCATTATGGCGATTATGATATTTTACCATGATTTTTAAAATTGATTTGACTCATTTAGAGCGGTGAATCTAACCAAGTTACTTTCTTACAGTATTGGATTTACTTGGATATTTGTCAACCTTTATTTCTGACTTTTAATACACCTACACTACGTTTCCTGAATGCATTTATTCATTCATTCCTCTTCTATACCAGCTTATTTCTCTGGGGTAAAGCTAGGTGGTACACCCTGGACAGGTTAACCACAGGGGCAAACACAGACAAACAACCATTCACACTTACACACCTATGGGCAATCTAGAGTCATCAATCAACCTAGCATACATGTTTTTGGACTGTGGGTGGAAACCGGAATGCCCATAGTAAACCCACGCAAGCATGGGGAGAACATGCAAACTCTGCACAAAAAGACCCAGGAATTGAACCCACAACCTTTTTGCTGTGAGGAAAACATGCTAACCACTACACCACCGCACTATCCTATTTCCTAAATAAAATGGATAATTTACTGCGAAGCATGTCAATGTATCGTTTCTATTCAACGACTCCTTAATATAACTCAGGAACAAGAAGTCAACCAAGAAAGCTATTTTGTTTATTTATTTATTTATTGTAAATTTCGTTGAGGCTGCACATGCGTAACATTCTTTCTTCTGCACAAGAAACAACTCACGTTCCAAATTGTCATTTATTCAAAGAAAGGAAAACGAAAGAGAATCAAAACTGAACTTCTGGAAACTGGAGAACCCCGTGCAAGCACGAGAAAAACATGCAAACTTCACACAGAAATGCCCCTTGCCAAGGTATCTTGGCCTAAGATCTTCTTGCTGTGAGGCAACTGTGCTAACCACTATGCCAGTTTTTATATTTAAAAAATATTTTAAGTATAATAAATATTTTTTAAGTAATTATCCTAAATTGTCACTTTAGCATTTCAGAAAACTAACTTCTCAAGAGTTGCCTTCAGGTAATTATTTCTCCTCTGAATAAAGATCAGAATTATAGGATCATGAGATAATTGCTGTGACTGCCTTTGATGAATTTTATTTACATGAACTGGATGTCAGAAAAAATGTCAGAAAGTAAAAGCATAAACTAAAAAAAGACATCCTAAAAATTGGCTTATAAAGCTTTTAGCGTTTTTTTTTCAGAACTGGTTAAAATTAAAAAAAACCTTGGCAACATTGTCATATATTACAAGACTTTTGCAATGATGATATAAATTTTAACTGTAACTTTTAAGGGAAACCTTACAGTTCATACATAATTTCTATTCAATGCAACATGGTGTACACTTAAAACCTAAACAAAAAAAATCATCCTCATAAGCAGGCAAACTCAGGCGATCAATTTCTTCACGCTAACCACACTCAGAAACCACATGTACACAGTAAGAAAAATATGGTGCTAAGCAAGTTAACATTGTCAGCACACTGCCTAGCATGCTGATTGAGGTGTTTTTTTCAGACATGCGTGTAGCCACAGGTGGCTTGGCACAGTGGCCTTTCCTCTACTGTGCACAGACAGAAAGACCTGAAAGGCGGACTGAGAGGAGCCTGCCACATGCTGTACTTTGTAGCCTGGGTCATGGCACCACTGCCATTCCAGCTGAGATCCGAGTGACACACACTGTTTCTAGTTTCATGTTCAGGGTCTGTGGGGGTCAAGACAGCTTTCCCCCTGCTAACAGAACACTCCTCACGGCTGAAAACACACGAGGCCCACCTCAGGAGAAGGGGATGCTCACACCCGACAGAAACAGCAGGACTGGAAAGCCATGCTGTGGCGAGATGGATTGGTGTGTGCATATACCACTTATTTAAATTAAATGACTGCTTAGTGCTTTTTTGTAGCTAGTTTTTAATGTTTAAATTCAAGATAAGATTAGTAGTTTCTGACAAAATGTCATATAGGAAGGAAGAACATTGTGTTCAGACAGAACTGTTTTAAAATGCAAACAACCTATCTGCTTCATCTGAATGGCGAATGATCAATGTTTTTCAGAAAACTTCAAAAAAAAGTTAAAATATGTATATTTCAAGAGATAATAATAAGATATTGCAAATATGGGGACATTCTACTGTTTATTATAATGTGGGAAAGCTTTGAATTAATTTCAGTTGACTAAAAAGTATTTATTTATTCCTATGAAAGATTATTTTTTCAATTTGTCTTTCCTTTGTTTGTCAACTCTTTATGGACTGGTAAACTATAGATTCAAAACTACAACTGACATCAAACTGACAATTATCTACAAAGCCATATAGCTCTTATTGCAAAAATAAAATCTCATAACTTAATTATGATATAATAACTGAATTAATTATAAAATAACTGTACGCTGCTATCAGTAGTATGATCAGTATAATTCCGTATCGAATAATTATTAACTAGCCTGTGTGTTCTGCTCTTTTTAAATCTCTAGCCAAGCACATTTGTAAATCAAACATTTGCTTATCATTGGCACAAGGCCTCCTTTCTCCTCCCTCTTCAACTCATCCTCTTCTCATCCTCCCAACTCTCTGCCTCCTGTTGACTCCTCCACTCCTCCTAACCTCTCCATCTTCCAAATATTTCCCCTTCCTCCTTTTTGAAGCTGCCATGGGTCAGTCCATACACAGTACAAATCATTTTAGTCACTCATGGGGGGGGCGCTCTGCCCCGCTGAGACTGGGAGACATTGAAACTCAATACACTCCCGTTTTGCACTTTCATTTGTTTTTTCTAGTCCAGTTTGAGATGGGCTGATCGGCAGTACATCCTCAAACCCTGCCAAGAAAAGAACCCAAGAGTTGGGGCTTGAAGAGTTTGAGGGTTCTAGGTTTCCACTGATCTATAAGTTGTTCTTCGAGTTTATTTGAACCTTCTAATACCAACACTATGTTAGAGGCATAGTTAGACTTCCTGACAGCCTGCTGAGGTTGTGGCTCAGGATTTGCCCCTGGATACAGACACTGATAGCACTTCTTTGACAGCAAAACTCTTTTTTTAATGTATATAGGGCCCACAATTGCTAGTGATGCCCCTGCTTATTCGATTATACAATACAGTAAATAGTAAGAGTCCTGAGAGGACCCGAAAAATCAAACAAAGTTCGAACATCTGCTAGATGCATGTTTGGCCAGATTCAAAGCAGCTACACAAATGCTTAAATCTATCTTACATTCCCTTATTTATATAGAACCATTTTAATAAGAATGAAAGATGGAAAATGTATCATTATCTAAAATCAACAGGTCACTAGGTTCTTTTTGTGAGTTTTGTTTTAGAATGTGATGCTGTCTGCTTAAGAGAGGAGCTAAAACTGCCTAGCTGCTGCTGTAATCACATTGGTTTCAGTGCATCTGATCCTTAATATAACAGACTTCCAACCAGCTAAATGAGTAAATAAAGGGCTGTTGGGTGCTTCAGCTGGAGAAAGATTACTTTTAGTGTGGAGAGAAAGATTGCAGCACAAGATGAAAAGTAAGACAAAATGAAGAGGACCATGTACACATTTTTTTAATTTAATCTATTTTCGGCTACTGTTCTTATAATATAGATACTAACCGACAGAAATACACACACATGTTGATGCAGAGGTGAAAAGTTAAGAAATGTTTTATGCCATTGACTCAAAATGACAAAAAATCCAGATGATAAATATTTTAAAGAATGGTTCAATTCTTATAATAGTCATGCTAGTATCTTCAACCCCAACAGTTTGAAATCATAGGTATGTGTGCGTGTGTGTGTGTGCGTGCGTATGTAGGCGTATATCTAATACGATCTTTCTCATGCTCACTTGGCCATGTAAGAGAGCTTAGATAGAAAAACCATTGCAGTTCTATCCCGGAGTATTTTCCACTTCCACCCTTTTTTGCCTTTATTCTCCCCGACACGAATAAAGGGATTAAAACCTACAGCTTCCGCAAGACCCTCCACTCAGAACAAAGCAGACGAGGGCTTAGTTAGACAGCCTAGGATACACAGGCAGGTCTCTGCCACTCAGACCAGTCACTACTGCAGCAGATACTCTAATCTGATTAGGGTATGGAAAGAAGAGAGAGAGACAGAGAGAGAAATTTTTTTAAAATCTTCATTCATATTCGACACCCAGGCATTCTCCAGACTGATGCTGCAATTTAAATTCCCACATACAAGCTGTAAAAATAACATGCTGTAAATAAATAAAAACACACCAGTTTACGGATAGCAAAAGTAAGCATTTGTGTGCGTGCATGTCAGACCCTCTTCTATGGCTAACGTGCCTCTGAGCAAGGAGTGTGTTGGATCTGTTATGTACCCTATGAGGACGTGACAAGACAGTGCTGAAGCGAGCCATGTGCTTGAAGATACACCCAAACCCTTGTGAGTGCCACTGCAGGTTCTATTAGAATTTATAAGCAGGGTGCTAAAGCAAGACTTGGCCAGGATGCGTGGCCTGGCGTAACTTGTTACCCGTGTGCAAGGCTTTTTTAGCAACCCTGTGAAAAGTCAGTGTGTTGGGGGAAATGTACTAAAAGCCTGGGCATTAGCATTGCAGCAGCTTTAACCACAGCTAGAGATGGAATGTTGGGCCTTACTTGTCAGAAGCCCTTTACATTCTACAGTACCTTCTGAGAAAAACGTCTAGAAGAAATCATGATAATTGGAGGACACAAACACAAGATTGCAAAATAAAAATAAAATAAATAAAAAACATTAGCATAAAATACCTAGCGGAAAACCTACATTTTCCACAATGTTCTATTTGAAAAAAAAAGAAATAACAACCCCTACTACAGGAAATCCTGCAGAATAGTAAAGTAAGACGTTTAAGTAAAGGGTTTTTTCAAATTTAAATCATTTATATGATACCATATTTTAGGTGTACAGCTATCCACTTTACAGTTTTTCCAAGCCACATTCCTGCATTTGCATTTTAATAATTATGTTACAGTCCATGAAAAGTATTTTATTTTTTATTTTGCTAGTAAAAGTGTTCAAAAAATGGGAGATTGTAGTAGAAGTATTTGAATTATAAGTATTCGGTCCATCAATTTCATGTTTTAAATCTTTCTTGAAAGACAGTTTTATCAGAAGGCTGTTTTACAAAATTATATTTTTACATTTATATATCCTTGAAATTCATCAGGGTTATTAGAAATAATTGCACACATGTCTACAAGATAAAATGCAACACTAACCTGACAATAAAAGAAATTATAAATTTAACACAATGATTATCCGAATCCTTATA
Organism: Sisor rabdophorus; assembly: GCA_026260075.1. Lineage (NCBI taxonomy): Eukaryota > Metazoa > Chordata > Actinopteri > Siluriformes > Sisoridae > Sisor > Sisor rabdophorus. The sequence goes on along the minus strand of JAOTQW010000028.1, from coordinate 4,047,731 downwards.
CAAACTGCATATCAAATCCTTTGTACAGCACTCTTAATAATTTTGGTCTAAACTTTACTATATCCAGTAGTGATATAGTGTTTTCTTCTTTAAATGCCACTCAAGATAACTACAATTTTTAAATGATCCCAAAAGCTGTGTTCGGAAAGTCTTGTGTACATGTCTGGTCAAAGAGAAGATGTACAATTGATATACAAGAACATCAACTCACTACATTGTTAACCAACACACTTCATGTTCATTGTTTACTTTCTAGCAGGTTTTTTATTTTATATTTTCAAAATCTGGTCCAGTCCAATTAACAAAAATAGTTATCCAAAAAACGTAAAGAAATCACATTAGACATTAAGAGTATGGTGGGTAAATGCTTGGTGTGTCTGTGTGTGGGTAGTTGTGTCCTGGTGTTTTGGGAGGATCTAAAGAGCCACAGCACTGGTAATCCAACAAACACACAGCCAGCACCTAAATCCATCCTCGTCAGCGCTTACACTGTCCCATGCGCCAAGCAGGGCTAATTAAAAACAACACATGGCAGGAGGACACCCCCTCAGCATTAAAATACATCTATCAGCACACCAGAGAACAGCATTCACAACTTCACACTTTTGAAAAAATTCGTTGTGGACCAAACAAGTTCAACCCAACCAACAACAGGAACAGTATCAGTTAATACAATACTACAGATCCGTTTTAAACAAAATGTTATAAAACAATACTTGTATCGAGTTTCAGAAAAAAACTTAAAAATAAAATACTGCTTTATCATACTAACCAAAATCACAACAAGGACTATACATTTTCTTTTTGTTCTTCAAAAATGATTATTACTATTGTTATTATTATTATTGTTGCTATCATTAAGATTAAGTATCAACAACAAATAACATGTAAAATATAAAAATATTAGCAACTTAAATATTTACATCAAGTATAATCTCACGATTTTTATGTTTAAAAAATAATAGTCATTGTCGCATGTATTTAGTAAATATATGCGGCTTTTTTGCTGGTCGTAGGAACACGATTTATTTATGATGGTTATGGCTGTTATTTACGGCAATAACGTGCTTGTACGAGTTAGAATGCGATACAAACGATAATAATTGGTCATTTTCTATTAGAGCACGCATGACACAGGAGAGAAGTCAGTAATTGGTGGTATTAGCGTAACTATCACTTACAGTGCCAATTAATCATGCAGCTAATCACCACCACCTTTTTCCTGCTGATATATCAGCCTATTTAGGCCTACGTTTCTAGCGGCAAAAGCAATAAGTACATAATAATAATAATAATAATAATAATAATAATAATAATAATAATAATAATAATAATAGCACTTATTTTACATTTTAAATCCGTATTGTTCACTTCTAAGTAAATCTCTTGGTAACATTTATAGTGTAGATGAGCTGACATTTTAGGTCGAGACTATAAATCCCCCTCCTGTGGATCCCCGGCACTGTTAAGAGGAGTCTGTGAGGTGTGAATATGACCGTTTACCCACTGTTGTGATTTATGGTGCTCGTGATTACAGGGCATGAATCAGTTTGATGCTGGAATGTCATTAGGCAGCGTTCCAACTAAACGGCCAAGACGCTTCGCTCTGAGCCACGGGCGCTCTGCGGGATGACAAGCCTACAACCTAAATGAATGTAATAAAAGTCAAAAAGGTGCCAATTACATTTCAAAGTAGTCCGTAACTGTGGATAAAATAAACAAATACGGGGCTGCTACGTTAGTGAGACGCGTGTCTATGTGTTTCTGAGAGATCCCACTGGTTCTGACAAGGCGTGTCAGGCGCGCGTTTGGATGCGCAAGTGTGTGCGCGCTACAGAGGGAGAGGGGGAGAGAGAGAAACACTTTAAATTTAGGTTCATAAAATAGTCAACAGATATTAAAGCAGGCAGTGGCCAACACAGACACTTTCTCTCCCTCCCTCTTTTTCTCTATCTCTTTCCCTTTTAGCAGCCTGCTCTAGGATCCCGCGGGACGTGTCTTCGCTCTGCTACCATCTCCAGGGCGATGGACAGCAAAGCTTCAGCTATGAAATTCCTCTTGTTACCGCTCGCTGCTCACGGCCATGTTAGCCATGCTAGAAGAATAATCCACTACAAAGCAATGCCATACGTGAAGTCTATTGTTTGTTGCATGGTGCTGAGCAGAGAGTTCCTCGTTAATCCGATAAGTGATATATTAAACCCTCTGATTCCACATTTATACAAATACCTATACACCACGCGGCTCCTCTTTAACACCCTTCTCCTATCTTTTTACCGTTTACCACGCTAAGCTTTATGAAATTGAACAACTAGTTGTTATTTTCGCGACATTAAAACACTACATGATCTATTAGACACGCAGCCTATTAGGCGGTAATAAAAATATACAACACAAAAATAGTTACAGGCCTGGCGCTTTGAGTGTATACTGATTTGTGTTTTCCTAACTCAAACAGGTACAGTTATTGTTATTCAAACTATGAACTCAAAAATGTTCATGGGAGACAGGAAAGGTTGGGAGTAATTAGGACAATTGTCTTTGCTGTCCGTATATCTTCCTCTCTATCTGTCACCAAACCCAATTATAGGAAACGTTGGCTAAAAAGTCTCGGTCAAACCGTTACTAGCACACCAAAATGGAAGGGTGTTAAAGGGACTCAAAAGGATTTCTTCATTTCAATTGTAAAGTTATGCATTTGTCAGAAAACTAATTGCACATTTAATTGTAAACAATTCTCGTCCATGAAATACGCATGCAACAATCTTTCAAACTAAAGATAAATATATTTCTAAATTAAAGACACTGAATTTTAAGATTTTATTTTTATTTTAGTCGAGTTCGGGTTGTCTAAATTAATAATGCATAATAAAATAGTAACATATCTGTTTTTCGACAATTTAAGGAATTGTGTGGGGTATGACTTGTATAAAAATACAATTAAAATTATTTAAATTCAAATAGATGTTAAAAATAAAATAGTCATTATTTCAACGCTCATCAGAATTATCAGAAATGATTCGCTATTTATCTAAAAAAAAGAAGTGGAATAAACCTTACATAAGTAGGCAAAAATTCGGACTAACCTTCATCAGCAAAGTAAAAAAATGTTTTTTAAAAGAAAGTTTGAACTTTGAAGGAATTCTTAATCCAAATGAAGAAATTCTTACCGTTAACTTTAGTGAAAGTCACGTGAAATATATAAACAAAAAAATCCAAATAAAATGATTTTTTTGCTGTGCAACCATCGTGCAGGATTGAACCTTAGCCAAGATCTCACTAACAATTTTAAAAACAATTACAACGCAGAAGTATGTTTGGAGCACTGGGTGGAAATCAAAAGGAATTTAGCATATGTTAATTAATATCAAAATCACGCACTGCCATTTATATGAGTTCCAAAATAAAGACATTACTGGATGTAATACCATAATTGTGTTATCTTAAATAACAGACACTCTTACATGTCGGTTAAAGGTTTAAGAAGGTTTGTATAGGCGATTTCCTCTCTATGGCTGTGGACATATTGTTTACTGATGATGGTTTATTAAGGTCAAATAACCAGGATTCAG
>JAOTQW010000028.1:3956037-3968216 GCA_026260075.1 Sisor rabdophorus | reverse complement strand
TATCTATCTATCTATCTATCTATCTATCTATCTATCTATCTATCTATCTATTCATCTGTCTGTCTACACATCAACTAATTTTACAGATTTTTAAAAATGTTTCTCTTTTCAAAATATAACTTGAATATTTGTTGAATATTTATTTTTATTTGGCCCAAACGTCACTCCAGCTTTATAAATTCGGATTGTATTTATTAATCATTCTAATCAAGGTTTAAAATATAAGCATTTGTTTAACATATTTCAAAAATATTTGTTTGTTTGTTTATATTTTGTTTATTTCAACTCAATATAATGTGTTTTCCTATTAGGAGAAATGTTTCAGTAGTTTCTTTGATAGGTTGAAATTTCTCAGCTGACAGAAAGTACATTCTCTGGTGGGCATTTTTAGCAATGGAGTCTATGTGAGTGTCCCTCTTCAGGTCTTGAGAGATGATGGTACGCAAGAACCTGAATGACTCCAGCCAAAGTATTGTTTATGATGGTGAGTGGTGGGAGAACAGGGGTGTTTCTTCTGAATTCCCTTTCATTATCTCCACCGTTATGAGCATATTAAGATCCAGGTTGTTGAGACTGTACCAGCTCTTTAACCTCCTCTCTGTAGGCATCCTGGTTGAGGCCAATGACTGTAATATCATTTACAAACTTTAGGAGCTTTACAGAGGAGTCTTTAAAATTTCAGTCATTGGTGTTGAGGGAGAAAAGCAGTGGGAAGTAAATACCGCCCTGAAAAGCTCCAGTGCTGTTTAGATGGATACTGGATGTGAATCTAGCTATTCTTACTAGCTGTTGTCTATCTGTCAGAAAGCTTATTCGCTGACAGACAGAGCTAGGGACGGAAAGATAGGTTCGTTCGGTGTGCAGGAGCATTGGGATGATGGTGTTGAAAGCCGAAATGAAGTTAAAAAACAGGATCCTAAAAAATTTAGCATAACAATCTGCTTGTTTTTTGTTATCATCATTAATTAGTTAAATTTTATCTCCTTAATCCCCCGTCTTATGCCACTTTTGATATTTGTCTGCTCGCCTTTCTATGGTTAGCAAGAACAGTGCCATCATAGGATAATGGGGGGGGGGGGCATAGGAAAATTGGTTTGCACACTGCTTCACAGAAAAATATTAACCACAGTCTCAGTCCTAGAGCTGTACAGCAGTGGTTCCTTAAAGGCTAAAGTACACTCACCCAACACAAAGCAGTGAATGTAACCACATTAGACTATTTTTAGGTTGAATTGATAAGAAGTCCCTGTTCTCTGTGCTGGATCATTTCAACACTACTGTGTTAAAATCTGAAGGCTGATCATATCTCAGCAGGAATAAGGATATGTAAGTAGAAAGAAAAAATACATAGTTGCTGCTCTGTCCCTGTATTTATACATGTATCATTGCAGATTTATTGAGATTGAACTATTCTAACAACCGAGTAGTGTGTTTCCTTCAGACCTTACTAAGAATATTCATTCATTCATTCATTCTCTATACCCGCTTATTACTGAACTCAGGGTCACGGGAATCTGCTGGAGCCTATCCCAGGGCAAAATGCAGGGAGAACACCCTGAACAAGTCACTGTCCATCATTGGGCCAAAAACACACGCAATCACGCAAACTTACATTTACTCCTATGTGCAATTTAAAATCACCAATCAACTTAATGCACCTTTTTGGACTGTGGGAGAAAACTGAAGTACCCCGAGGAAACCCACGCAAGTGCAGGGAGAACATGCAGAGAAAGACCCCATGCCCAGGATACAAACCCAGGATCTTCTTGTTGTAAGGTGAACTTGCTAACCACTACGCCACCGCACAGCCCACTGAGAATATTAAATAATGTAGGATCAGTACTTTATCTAAGGTCACATTGTGCCTCTTGCATCATGATCATCAAGATATAAGCACTATAAGTGTACACAGTAACAACGGTTTATTGCCTCCTGGACCAAAGCCATGTAAAAAGCATAAAGCTATAGGACAAAGTCCAGCCGAATTTGGTAGTTTCCTTACTTAATCCTTCAACAATAAAAGCAAAAATAAGAAAATTAGTAAACTGCAATGGACTGCAGACATGCATGGCGACAGTTGGGCACTCTGTCGAGTATGAAACATGAGTCAGACTGAAATGAACTGCATCGCATGCAAATATTTTTCTACACCCTCAGGCAATGTTAAACCTGGCAACAGACAAATAAGAGAGAGAGAGTATGCTATTGCTGTTGAAGTAAAGAGACAAAGTTCCCACCCCCTTCATCTATTACACATTATTCCTATCAAAAGACTCCTCCGGGTACAGATAATATGTGGTATCAATAGTACATAAATATATACACTCACACACCCTCACACACACAGAGTCACTCCCGCCCCGCTGTCACTCTGAGTGGATTTGTTTGGAGCAGATGGTCAAAAATGACATTCTCTGGGTGGATTCTGGCTTTATGTCTGGTGGCTTTAAAAGGTAAAACAAAAAGTTTGATGATTATAGTTTTGTCAGTATTTGAGGAATGAATATTACAATTTTATTTAATCCCCCAAAATGATATGCATTAAATAAAGCTTCATTTATTTTTGAAATCTGTTATGTGTTTTATAATTTTTATTTTATTTTAGAAAGCATTTCTTAAAGCACGTCATAAGCTAGAGAAATAATGTTACGATTCAAAGCTAAATGTTCTCATCAGAGTTTATTAAATAATTTTCCACATTCACTTGGAAGATTTTAGTTTTTAAACCTTATTAAAAATTTATAAAAATATGTTTTATTCTGTTATGCCATGTTAAGTTTATTGAAATGTATCCTGGCTTTGTCTAGTCAATAATGATAGAACATTGCAGCTGTCTATATATGTCACTGCATTTCACTACATCACAGGCCACTGGAGGTCTCTAGACCACCAAATTGCAGATTTCATTGCACACAACCCTGGAAAGGGTTAAAAGTAAAATAATTCAAAGGTTTCAGTCTTTTTTAACATTGGATGTCTGAATTATTTACATTGCATTTTGACATTAAAGCACAGCTGTTTGAAGATGAACAATAGATTTGGCAACCTGGTGGGTTGAGCAAATAAATGACTAAGCCAAAATCAATTTTCAATTAAAATACATAGACAGTGACAAGCAAAGTTTTGTTTTTTAAATAGAATTCCAAATGTGGCAGGCTACTATCAGACTATATTCCAGTCATTTCTGCATACAGAGCTGCATTCATTCAGCAGTTCCCCAATCAATAAGAACACATCTTTGCCAACATCTGTTTTATTGATTTATTTAGACGGCTTTTAGTAGTGATGAAGGCAATATGTCTAAAAGCAGAAAGATAAACGAAGCTATGACAGAATAAATAAAGTGCAGGGGAAAGTATGGCGTATTTTATTGTCCATATGTGCAAAAATATGAGAAAGAATCAAAAAATTTTTGTGCATTACTATTTTATTATTTCATGAAAAAAGTGTGTCACACAAACTATCTGAATTTATGTGTATTTACAAATATTAAAAAGGTGTTCACATAATATTATTAAACAATAAATAAAAGTGGGCAGAAATTTGGGAGGTTTATGCATCATTGTAGCTTTGAATCTTTAGATGAAGCTTTTAAAATTGAATTATAATGTTTAAAGTTTAGTAATTAAAACAGTCGCCTCACAGTAAGAAGGTCTTTCTGTGCTGCGTTTGTATGTTCTCACCGCTCTTGCGTGGGTTTACTCTGGGTACCCCAGTTTCTTTTTACATTTTTAAATGTACATCACATTGACTAGTGATTCTAAATTTACCATAGGAAGTGAGTGTGACTGTCTGTGCTAGTTTATCTATGTGTGGCCCTGCGATTGACATACCTGTCCAGAGTGTACCCCTGCCTTTCGCCCTATATATGCTAATATAGGCGACAGCAGATATGTTTCCCATAACAATAAATTGGCTAGATATTCCACAAATGAATACTTGACTGTATGAATTATTTAATGTTATAAATGTTTCCATTAACAATATATATGAATTGTCAGCTTTATTTCTCCAGCATTTTTAACAGAAAAGTTTTTTCAAAGCAGCTTTTAAAATAAACACTCAATAAAACTCTCATCACTTTAACTCTGTAAATTAGGTGTCCACAACTAAGTGCACCTGTGGTGACAATAGCGAGTTATTAAATTTTTTGAGTTAGATCAAAATTGTTTTTTAGTCTGCAAACAAAAAACCTTGATGTTCAATTACGAATAACAAATATGTTAGGGTCCAAACATTTTTTCTTTTATCAACATGGTAAATTTATAATCAAATGAAGAGGAGTAAAAACATAATGTGAAAATATTGTCATACATTCATACATACTGCTGCACTATTGTAACTTAAATTGATGAATGGAGAATACAAACATTGGGCAAAATTTGTAAAAAGTTATTATTTCTAGTTTATCTGAAATACTTTATTAATAAAAAGTCTGTAGTCTGCAGCCAGCCCAGTTGGTAGATTAACAATAATCCCTAATGCCAGTTTCCCTCTAAACCTGTACGTTTGACCTGACTTGAAAATGATTGTGTGTGTCCATCTTCATCTCATTCCAGGACAAAGCCATGCAACACACACAGACAGAGGAACAGGCAGCGAAAGAAACTGTTCAATGGTGCCTCCAGTATGTCTATCTCTCTCTTTTTTAAGCATTGATCATTTGACTATGTGAAAATTAGATCAATAAGACTGAAAGGTTTTTGCTGATGATTTATCTGGTCTTTCTTAAGAGAGCAGCAGTGGTAGTCTTTAGGCAGTCCAACACTTAAATTACTGAGCTGCCGCTTACTGCCAAATCTCTACATTATATATCTTAAAGAGCTAAATAATGGTAGAAATCAACCTAAAGCAAGAGATGGCATTGCTGTGGCTGGTTTTCAATATAGCAGATTACATTTCTCAATCTCAATCATTTTGCAGACGCTCTTATCCAGAGCCATGTACAAAAGTGTTTTGAGTCACATCATTGAACACTTTAATACTGGTACATCACAAATAGAGTGTAATTCAGATCACAAATGAAAGTATAAGAACTACAAAAACTGTTGAAAAAGTAGCATAGGTACTTCTTTTTATATATTTTAAGTGCAGGTTTTTAAGCAATAGGTGGGTCTTGAAGACAGCTAGTGACTCCGCTAATCTGACATCGATAGGAAGTTCATTCAACCATCTTTGTGCCAGAATAGAAAAAAAAGACCAACATTGAGTACTAGGGGATGTTGGGACTAGTCAAGCCGTACTTGTGAATCTGAGGGAGCACAGGGCTATGCAAGGAATGATGAGTGCTTGGAGTTAAAATGGTGCTGCTCTATTTTTGCTTTGTAGTAAAGAATAAGTGTTTTAAATCTGATGTGTGCCAGTGGATGGAGTGCAGTAGTGGGGTGGTGTTTGAAAACGTTGGTAGGTTAAAAACAACACTTGCAGCTGTATTCTAAATCATCTGCAGAGGAAGAAGCACTCAAATGTAGTTGAAGTAGGCAAGTTTAGAAATGACAAGAAACTGCATATCAACTGAGTGGCCTGAGTAGATAAGGATGTTCTTCAAGGTGACTGTACTGATCCATAGCAGCATGGCAGCATAGCAGCCAAACCTGCTATTTTATATTTTATCAATTGAAAGCAAGCTGCATTTCCACATTATCAGCAATGCGTCTATATCTGAATGGGCAGACACACCTTATGTCAAAGACACACTTTATTGTTACAGACACGCTTTCCAGTTTCACAATTAACAAGCTTTAATCACCAATTACCAGGGTTAGTGTCTGATCTTACTTATTTGAAGAACGAAACAATTCCATGGTGCTATACGGTTCAGATCTTTTTAAATCTCCAAGGACTTTTAAGACTCCCCTAATAGAATAGAGTAACAGATAATGTTCTTTTATCTTCTCTGGTGTTCCAAGTGCTCCTGGTAACCCTTTGTTCTTCTGTTCCCCCTTATTTTCTCTCAAGTTCTTTAATATTCTATGTTAAAATTTTGTAAATTAACTGATCTGTTTGGTTCTTAAGCGCTAGCTCATGTCTACTTCATGTTTTAGTGATTTCTGCTTGATAATAAATATGTATCGTCTGTTCTATAGCATGTGTAACCCAACTTTCTATTTTTTGCAGTACTTACCACCAACAGTCAGTAACACAACAAAGCAGCTCCATGAACTGAGAGCAGTCATGAAAACAAACAATATCTCTGCCTACATTATACCTGGAACAGACTCCCACCTGGTAGTCAAAATTCTCTCTTCAATTATTTCTCGTATTATCTGTTATTGATAATAAATAATTTATTTAATTTGTTTTGACAGAGTGAGTACATTGCCAAGAGAGATGCTAGGTTGGCTTGGATGTCTGGCTTCACAGGTTCTTCAGGTGTGTTCCTCTCATTGTTTTATTGTTATATCAAACTACTTAATCTTACATGAATATTAGAGATAATTTATGGAGAAAGTTGTTAATGCTAGTGGATGTATTTGGATAGTAAGATTATTTTACTTTAGTTAATTTTGTTCGTAGGAGAATAATTTTATCTTTAAACCTTATTACTCTAGGGAAATGGTAGCTGTAAGAGTATAAAATAGAATTGGATATAGATTTAGCCTTATAGTATGCTGCAGTAAGATTTAGGAAATATTGTAATATAATACACCTTACCGTAATAAAAGTATAGTATGGTATTTTTATGTAGGCTTCAAGTGTGCTTTATGACTTCTTTCTTTCCTGTCACTCAAAAGGCACAGCAGTTGTAACCCTGTCCAAAGCAGTGTTATGGACTGATAGTCGTTACTGGGTTCAGGCAGAGAGACAGATGGACTGTAACTGGGAGCTGGAACAGGACAGTAAGTTTAAACAGTTACAAAACAAAAGAAATCACTTTTGACTTTTTGTATCACCAAGTGATTGTATGTGCTGTAGTCTAATTGTACCAGAATACAGTTTCTATCTCCAGCATCATTGACTGGATAATCAAGGAGCTTAATGAGCATGATCAAGTGGGATTTGATCCATTTCTGTTCTCTGTAGGTGAGTATCAGCAAATTAACTACTTTTTTCCTATAATTTACATTCTTTCAAAGAGCATTAGATCCTAAAGTAAGTGTAATGAAAGTAAATTATGTTCATGATTAAAGTGCTTTGATAACCAAGAATATAAAAATAAGAAATAAGCATTTAATGTAGCTCTGCATCACTGCTTTTCGTCAACACAGACAAATTTAATGCCTACAACAACAATCTGGCTCCAGCTAAACAGATCCTCACGTCTATTCCTGATAATCTGGTGGACAAAATATGGGATACACGGCCACCTCTTCCTCCTGATAACCTTACACGCTTGCCTAATGACTTCACAGGTGTGTGTGTGTTTATGTGTGTGTGTTTAAATAGGTTATATATAATATAGCCCACTAATAAATACACTATATTTCATACCTAATCACATATGAATCTGTTGGTTAGGTAACTGCAAACTTTTATCAATATAGTACCTATAAACAAAGTAAAATTAGGAATAGTGTTAAAAAATAAAAACCGTGGTAATTGTGTATTAGGTATAAACATGGTTGTAAATCAGTGTGCAATCATGTGTGCTGACAGAAAGAACCTGGCAGATGAAGGTGGATTACATACGGGCTCAAATGATAAACAATCCCTACAAGCCGACAGCTGTTCTGCTTTCAGCTTTAGATGAAACAGCATGTAAGCAATATTTTTATCTTATTAGTCACTATTCCACTTTTGAACAACTATTCTGATATGTGTGCTCTATTTTTTTTCTTTTTTAGGGCTTTTAAACATGCGCGGCAATGACATCCCTTTCAATCCGTTTTTCTATTCCTATACACTGCTGACACTTGATGAGATATGGCAAGTTAATTTCTTTCCTATTGATATTCCTACACAGACTTTTTTATTCCCTCTGTAAATTATTGTACTTCTATTTTCTTTTTTCCAGGCTCTTTGTGCACACTAAAAGGCTAACCAAAGAAATTAAGGTCTACTTGAATTCCTCTTGCACTCTTAGTCACTGTGTGCAACTTTTCGAATATGAGACTGTCCGTGAGCAGCTCAGGAAATACCTGGCAGAGCTCGATGTGAGGGTATGGGTGGGCACTGAGTACACTAACCAGGCCCTGTATGAGCTCATTACGCCAAAGGTGAGACCAGACTTTGAATGTGTACAATTCTGCAGACAACATTTACATACATTTGTCCTCTGCATAGTTTAGAGGCAAATTTGAGTTTGATTTAGATTTTAAAACCTAAGTAGTATTTTTAATCTTAAGTTCTTATGCTTTCTGGCTGATGTTTTGGTCACTTTTAAATGCTGGCGGTGCTACCACTGGTCTAGTGGTAGCATAAGACGGTGTCTTCAACCCACAGAAGTGGCTCAGGTAGTGCAGCTCATCCAGAAAGGCAAATCAGTGCTAGCTGTGGCTACCAGGGGACAGGCAACAACACATCAGCAGGGCCACTAGATCCGCCTTTGTGCAAAGGGAAACAGGAAGAGCACTGCTAGAGCTTTGCAAAAGAACTTCCAGCAGGCCATAAATGTGCATGTGTCTGCTCAAATGATCAGAAACAGACCATAAGATTAGTATGAGGACCCGATGTCCACAGGTGGGGGTCGTGCTTAATGCCGAACACTGTCACAAATTCGCCACTGGCACTCTGTGTTTTTCACAGATGAAAGCAGGTTTACACTGAGCACATGTGCGTGAGTCTGGAGATGCCATGCTGCCTGCAACATCCTTCAGCATGGCTGGTTTGGCAGTGGGTCAGTGACATTTTTCTTTGGAGAGCCGTAGCCCTTCATGTGCTGCCAGAGGGAGCCTGACTGCCATTAGGTACAGAAATGAGATCTTTAGACCCCTTGTGAGACAACATACCTTTTCTGATGGAGCATATCCTGTGGGGGACATTGCGAGGATAAGCCGGGACATCTCTACACCACAATAAAGAATATTCTGCCATATACACTCACACACACTATAAACCCTGTATCTGCCCATCACCCAAATGAGCTATCATTTCACCCTGTATATGTATCTGTAAAGCAGCTTTGAGACAATGACTATTGTCTCAAATAAATACAAATTTGCGCTCTACAAATAAAGCTGAATTGAATATGCTTGTGCGGTTGACACTGGGTTCCTTCTAATGCAAGACAATGCTAGACCCCATGTGGCTAGAGTATGTCAGCAGTTCCTGCCAAATGAAGGCATTGATGCTATGGACCGGCATGTCCATTTCCCAGAACGGAATCCAATTGAGCACATCTGGGACATCATGTCTCGCTCCATCCACCAATGCCACGTGCCACCACAGACTGTTCTGGAGTTGGCGGATGCTTTAGTCCAGGAAGGAGATCCCTCAGAAGACCATCCGCCCAGGCATTGTAGTAAGGTCATATAGGCACGTGGAGGCCACACACACACACACTACTGAGCCTCATTTTGACCTTGCATAAGGACATTACATTACAAGTTGTATCAGCCTTTAGTGTGTTTTTCCACTTCAATTTTAAGTGTAACTCCAAATTCAGATCTGACGAAAATTATTTTTATTTTTTAGTACTAAATTGCACATTCCCTCTGACCCTCTCCCCTGTGTAGCCATTTTTACAGATAGGACAAACATACATGTTAGTCTCCAAATCACCACCAACAGCTGGTTTCTTCTTTGTACAAAAGAAGAGCATGTATTCACTAAAATTACTTATAATCCTTGCTTTTTTGATATTATCTGATACATTACAAAAAAAAAGGAAAATTTTGCTTTTGCTTATGGCCAAAATGCTTTGGAAGGCTGTGCATTCTATTATTGTATAATCATTATTTTCATACATTTATCCATAGCAAAACACTATTATTTGCTTGGTTTCAGATATATTTACAGTTCACCTTTGGTGAGAGATTCTGCATATAAAGGGAAGAATATGTAAAAGTACATATTCAGTAAATGAAATTGTACTGTAGCTGTGAGGTGGCAATGTTACCTGCTGTACATACCATCTGTCCACATTTTTTTTCAACCAAACTGGAAACAGCTATGCTAATGTGTGAACATGTATGTGTTATTCTATCTGTTGCTGTTATTCAAAATTATATAGTGTTATTAGTTATGATAGCAAAATGATGTGAAAAACAGAAAGCAATAGCATTCGCTAGTCTGTTTAGTACAGACAGCTGGCAGAATTCACGCTATGTTTAAAATATTGTACATGCATTTTTGTGACTAATGTTTCGTGACTAATCTTTGTAGCTAATGCCACAAACACTAGTATCTACACTGGTAGTATACACTGGGACTTAAATATATTTTTATATAAATAGGTTAAGGTAAGTTAATAAAATAATTGTTTTACTGCTGCCTGATTAACAACAGTCTGTGGTATTCCAACAAGACTGAACAGCCTACTCTCAAAGGGCAATTTTGGCGGCATCTTAAAAAAATACTGTAGATAAATACAATAGATTTCAAAGAGTCAGGTATAAATGTGCCCAGGGAGCCTGCTTTGGTTTACCCTGAAACTGACAGGGTAACCCCTGACAGTGCCATAACCACAACAAATGTAAAACTATTTAAACCTGCAGTTTAGGAAAATTCACCAGGTTTTATTATTCCCCGGGGTAAAGAGATGCTTTACGAAACAATATTACACAACCTGTGAAATTTACACAATCTCTAAAATTGTGTACAATTTGTAGAAAACCAGGGTAAACCAACTGTGTGTTGTTTCCAAGACTACATTTGGCGAGGAGGGTTTTTTTTTGCCTTAATTCGCTGCCATTCGTGGTACATCAATAAAAACCAAATTGGATTCATGAGACATTCAGCAGAACCTCCCAGCTACCTGAGGAGGATTCCCAGCAGGGGCAGGCCAGTTGGCAGTACCTAGCTAGCACTCATTGTGGTCTCAACCAAAGGCATACTTTTTCTAACGAGCCCCATGTTAGGAGCTAGTGGTTAGAAAGTGAAATAAGACTCTGCTTGGGAGCACCAAGATATATAAATGGCCAGATGAGCTAAGCAAATGCACATTCACAGTCACGCTAAGTCATAGTATCTTTTCTTTGGTAGATTTTGTACTATTTTCTCAAACACACCTATTTTCTAAAAAAAAATGTTGATGTTTATTGTACGCATGCTTCAGGCCATGGATTTTTAAAAATGATACTGATTTATCTTTCTCTTCCAGGAAAAGCTCCTGCAAAGTCAATACTCTCCAGTGCTGACCAGTAAAGCAATCAAGGACACAACAGAGCAGAACATTCTGCGAGCAGCCCATGTAAGAGCGCACATATACTCTTCTTTAATTTTCAATATCATTTATTCCTACATCGTAAACACACTCCTAAAGGACACATCACCCCATCTACATCTACATTACAGACAAGTGTTTTATTGTGCTATAAACTATAGCCCAGCAGAGCTTTCAAATTGAATGCACCAGAGTGGAGCCATTCTTATCTAGTATCCTGTGTCTTTTATAGCGATGTGCTGTGTTTAATATTCCATGTCTTTTATGAGCGATTTGAGATGACCGGCCATCTGTACACTGTTCCATTATAACTTGCAATCACTGACTGCATCTTAATGAATCTCCTCTATTTAACTGCCGCATGGTCTCATGCCTGTCCACTTCCTGGTGTAGTTAGGGGTCACTGATGTCTTTTGAGAGCAGTAGACTGTTAACAGTTGAGCAACATTATGTACTGCTGTGGTCTGAGTTTCCTCGCTTGCTTGCTGTAGATAAGAGATGCTGTAGCAGTCATGCAGCTCCTACATCAACTTGAGAGAAATGTCCCCGAGGGCAAGGAGACAGAATTTACAGCTGCACAACATGTCAATGAGTACCGAAGGTAGGAAAAAGTTATCATCAGCAGAATTTTAATGCACAGATCCAATAACAACAAAAATAAACCTAATTATAAAAGCATTCCTTTATATCTATTTAATCTTTCTATTTTTTCTGGATTTTTTTTTTCTAAAATTTATTTCCAGTGTTATTTGTGATGAAACAGAGTTAAATCCATAATGCAAATGTAATCTTTATTGAATCAGTAGGGCAGAGCAGAAATCATCAATCAAGGCAGGCAAAAGTCAGTTCACGACAAAAAGATTCATTTCATCTTCTTTACCCGCTTATTCCCAAATCCGGGGTCACGGGGGTCTGC
>JAOTQW010000028.1:3916777-3927786 GCA_026260075.1 Sisor rabdophorus | reverse complement strand
GTGTGTCTGTGTGTGTGTCTGTGTGTGTGTCTGTGTGTGTGTCTGTGTGTGTGTGTCTGTCTGTCTGTATAGGGTGAGAGGGTAATTAACCTCTCATATAGGGTGAGAGGCTAATGAACCTTAGGAAACCCACGCAAGCGCAGGGAGAATTGTGCACAGAATGACCCCATGCCTGGGCTGAGCGAGGCAGCAAACATTTTGGCTTGTTTTCTTAGAAATACTTTTGCTTTATGTTTTTATTTTGCATTTATATTTGTATCAAACTGCAGCAGTTTGCTTGGAAGCAGATTGAGACTCATAATATTAGTGCTTGATTGGTGGTTAATCAGAATTTGGATGGCAGCATTTAGACTTACTCAAAAGAACTGCACTAACTCAGCAATTCAGCCAAACATGACTGACTGACACCTCTAAAGCTTGGTAGTTCTGGTAATAGAATATCATTAAATTTTTATCAGATGGTGTGGAAATGTAAACGTGTCGATATGAGTATCAAAGTTGGTTTTTTCGTAGCCAGTTGTGGCATTAATCATATGGTTTATTTTAAATAAATTTGTTGCTAAGTTTCTTTACTTCATTTTCACCTTTTCTTAATCTAAATCATACATGTTTATTTCAATGATATATTCTTCCATTTTTTTAACCTACTATGATGCTCTTTGTATATATTGTTTTTGTTTTTACTACAGCACCTATTGCAGCATTTCGCAAAAGGGACAAGCAGGAGAAAGACGATCTTGGAGCAGAGAAGATCTCGCATGGTTTGTCTATTTTTCTTTTCACCTTCTTTTTTGCTTCCACCTGTCTCTTGCATACTGACTGCGTAGTATTAAAGGCATTCATTTTAATGTTAAAACCAATTTAAATGCTGTGTCTGCCCAGATATAGACTTTTGGTTGTAGTTCAATTTAGTTAAAAGTTCATCAAGTGTGTATATGTGAGGTCTGCCTATACATTTAGGATCTTTGATCTTCTGTTCAGCTTCTGCTGAGTGCATAGAGTTCAGTTTAATATATAACGTTATTACCCCTCTGTCCACAATTTACAAAAACAAAAAAGGATGACCCAACTAGTGATGGACAAGACGAAAATAAATATATAACATCTGCAATACATTTTTGTAACCAGTTATATATCCACAATAAGAATAACAATGCTTTTTCACTTTAAAACTACCAACCAAAACAACCGAGAGGTAGGAATGGAGGCTTATAAACTCTAGCTGGAAAATATTGTTCATTATGAATATTTAACAAAATTCTTATACAAACAGTTAATTGGACTAAGCATGTATCCCCCTGGAGCAACAGTTTCATTTGGCTGCTGTGGTCATAGAGTTGTTGATTCAGTCAGTAAATTCAATCAAGATGTAAACGTTTTAAGGCCCAATAAGTTTCCTTGCTTCTTGTCAATGACTTTCAATATTCAACATACACACCCACATGCACACTCCATAGGTTATACCCATTGTTGGTAAGTTGGTATACACAAATGTTTCCTAGATAGAGGGATAGATTGTATTGTATTTAATGGATAAAATTACACATTTGGGGTTTTGTTGTTTCAGATGAGCCTTCATCACTGGGGCAGAACTGTCAAGCTCAAGCTGTAGAAGACATATTGGACAAATATAGGAACATCAAAAGAAGCAGCCCAAGTGAGGGAGCAATACCAGTTGCCTATGACACACCAGGTAATTTAGACTTGCATACTGAATTTATTACTTTCTTCATCAGTGGATTTTTAAAAAATAAAATAGTTATTGTTTAGAGATTTACAAGTGCATAAGCAGTATTTTCTATTGATCCTAGATTTTGACATGTACATACAGAGCCATTTTAATGTTACTGTAATTATACATTTATTGTTTGAATGTTGACTCTTTAACTTGTGTTTCCTGTTTGTTGACTAGAAAGTTACCATAAACCCCAAAGAAACGAGTGCCTACAAAATATCTCAACAGATGACCTGACCGACTCTGCCAGCCAGACAGCACAGACTCAGGACAACAAGTTTTCATTCAGGTTGTTTAAAAATTGTCATCTATATGTTTATCGTTAATGTCCAATTAGTTTGGACCCAGCCCAGTTCGGACCATATTTCCGGCCTGAATGTAAATACTATTAACTTGAAACTGAAAGTCTTAAATCTATTGTTCCATCTTTATTTCAGTTACTCTGACAAACACTTAGTCATTGTCGTAGTTTTATGCAGCTGACTGAACTTTCCTCTTCATAGATTTAAATGAAACATCTAAATGAACATCTGCTTAAAATACGTTTTTGTTTGATTTATTTAGTGATGTTACAATTTTTGTCTTTTTTCAGTGATGCTAAGAAAAAATTACGCCTGGCTCTATGCTCTGCAGATTCTGTTGTTTTTCCTATTATGCCTAACATAACACGAAATGGCCTCCCTGACCATGCAGAACCTGAAGGTACAACACTTAATCGTGATGGACCTGTTAATCCCCATGTGGATATTCTTGTATTCATTTTTTTAACCTTTTCTCTTTCTCCCAATTACCTCTGATGTCCATTATGTTCATCTTTTCCCTTTCTTTTTGCTTTTCACCCACTGGTTCCTACTTTTGAATTATTGCCTTTTTTAACTATAATTAAATATAATTAGTGTTTATGGATGTATATTATGAACAATTTTTAAAGGAATTGGCAAGTTTTTTTGCCATTTGTGTTTTCTGTATCTAGACAAATGCATGTAAAATAATCCAAGCACAATTGCAAATAATTTTGGAAATGCACTGAGGTGGACAAAACTGACAAAGATCTGCAAACCCCCTTTGTGATTGCCTTACACAAGGACTATACTATGGGGCATGTCTGTATTAAAGCAGAGGGTGAGCGCTGGTGTCCTGCAAACTTTTTTCATTTTTCTTTTATACCTGCTTATTCCCTAATTCGTGGTCATAGGGTTCTGCTAGAGCCTATCCCAGCACAAATAGGGCAAGAGGCAGGCATACACCCTGGAAAGGGGTCAGTCCATTGCAGGGCCACACATGGATGACCAACCACACACTTGCCTCACAGCAAGAAGGTTCTGGGTTCAATTCCCGGGTACTTGGTTTTTCTGTGCAGAGTTTGCATGTTCTCCATGCACACAGTTTTGTCCGTCACGGTGTGTGAAATGAAAATACAAACTGTTTGCAATTGTTTAGATTGTCACAATTTATGCATGTAAAAATGCAACTAAGCATATACTTAAAAATAGTCTATTATGTGCTTTTAATAACTTGACTGTTCCATGTTTTAGATGCAATTATGAAAATTTTATAAAATTTATAAATTTTTATAAAATTTTTGTAAAATTTCTCTTTGTCTTGCATAGACAACGAGATTGTTTGCTTTCTGAAAGTGCAGCTAGCAGAGGCTATTAACTTGCAGGATAAAAACCAGATGGCTCAGATCCAGGAAACCATGCGTTGTGTCAGCCGCCTTGACCCACGAACCTGCAGAAAGTTGCTTACAGCAATTGCTGAGGACTACAGGTACACAAACAGGCTAACAAACTAACACACTAAAGTTTATTGTAGCGTTTAATATGCTTTCTGTCACCTTAGAGCTGTAGTATGTTTGTGTGATGAAAAATCAAAATCACATACAAGTATACATCTACATATAATTTAAATATAATGAACTGTAACTGTCCTGTTTACACAGATCTTTGGCTCTTTTCCTCTGGACTTTCTAATAAACAAGCCCTTTTTAACTAGTTTACTTCCAGTCCCACCATTCTTTATCTATCGTCCCCATTTTATTCCTCTGCCCCATCAATAAAGGCAAAAAAATACTTCAGTATGTATGTAGATAGATAGATAGATAGAATATACAATATTTAAAAAAATTTGATGTAATTTTTTGAGATTACTCAAATTTTAATTTAATGTGTTTCTGATAGAAAGCGAGCTCCGTATATAGCGTATTTGACACGGTGCCGGCAGGGGCTACAGACATCCCAGGCTCATCTAGAGAAGCTGTTGCAAAGAGTACTTAGAGATAAAGAAGTGGCCAACCGCTATTTTACTACTGTCTGTGTACGACTGCTTCTAGAACAAATGGAGTTAAGGATGCAGGACTTTATCAGAGGTATGTATTTTTTAGGTTTTCATTAAAGTATGTATTAATTAAAGGCTACAGTAAGATCTTTAAACTTAATTATTAGATTAAGAAACAACAGCAATTTAATTAAGATATTTAAATTAACTAAGTAATTTCTTTTCCACAGCATTTCAAGGCTTTACAGCAGCTGATGATAAAACTGCAGCAGTGGAGGATTTTCTGCGTTACCTTTATGGTGCGATGGCACATGATGTCATCTGGCAATATGCCAGTGAAGAACAGCTACAGGATGCCCAGATGGCTATTGAGCGCAGTGTTATGAACCGCATATTTAAGCTGGCATTCTACCCAAACCAGGATGGAGACATTCTGCGAGACCAGTGAGAAAACAGTTTTTGTATCCCTGTAGGAAGAAAAATTTTAATAATTCAATAGAACCAAAATATATTGTCTCATTGTATTATTTTCTTTATAACTTGATTGGGGAAGTGGTAGTGTTGTGGTTAAGGTGCTGGACTAATACCAAAAAGACCAGGGTTTAAGTTTTCATTACCACCAAAACACAACTCTGGGCCCCTGAGAAAGGCCCTTAACCCCTGATTGCTCAGTTGTAAGTCGCTCTGGATAAGAGCATCTGCCAAATGCTCTAAATGTTCTTATATGAATTCTTTCATTTGCAGGGTTCTTCAAGAACATATCAGTCGTCTGTCAAAAGTAGTAAATGCCAACCACAAGGCCCTCCAAATTCCAGAGGTAACTGCATTGGGCTTCTCCTCTATTGTTGCATCCGAAAAATTCCAAAGTCAGTAACGATTAATAATATACTATATAATAGCATATAAATAATCAATAATACAATTAGGATTCTTTTATCTTTATATTCATTTTTTAATTAAAAATGCTGCGTTAAGATGCAAGATTATTGCCATTAAATATTTGTTGCATAAGATTTTATGTGCAATAGTGTTCAAACCCTAAAGTGTCTATGATTTGAGGCTTTTAATATTAGCAGATAAAATAGTTTTCTGATAAAAATGTGTCTGATAAGTCACAATCATCATATGAAGTTGTCTTAAGGTACATAACTAAAATGATGAAATAGCAATTTTCTTTCATATTTGAGATTCTGAAAAGGCTTCTGGGAGTTCTTTAACCAAAAATGTGCCCAGAAGCAACTCTAATCTCTTTTAAGAGCTAGAACACAAACACATCCCTGGTGATGTAGCATTCTTTTGACCAATAATTTTATCATTATTCTGTTGCCTAATTATAGGACCACTGAGCTCTTATTCCTATGTAAATAAATTTATTGGAGGGTATGGTTTGAAGAAAACTTTAGATAATTAGTTAAGCTGGTCATGAAAATCTCAGAAGTATTATTAATCATCTTATTCTATAAAATATCTGAATTTACAATAGCTGATAGTTTGCAGAACATATATAATTAGACCTATTATAAGCTTTTCCAGTATTGTTTAATAATGATTAATTATTTGTGACTAAAAAGTCATAAATAGAATTACATTTGAATCAGAAGAACCTCAAATGCACTGTGAATATTTTAACTCATTCCAGAACATTCCACTGTAATTCTTTTATGACACTGGCATGATCAATACTCTGCTTTACATGCTATACTGTTATACTGTAGAATATATAACAAATCTAACTAATCTATAGTCCATATAAAAGTAATCTCAACTAGACAAGTAAAAGTATACAGCCCAAAAGCACAAAGTTTTGCCAGTCGTTTTAAGTATGCTAGTTTATTTCTAGTCAAGAAATAAATTGGACAATGCCTTTTTTATATTTTCTAAAATACGATTTTTTTATATTCTTAAATGTCCTGCTTTATGTAGACTAATAGTTTCTTGCTATTAGGATTCTGTCTATTAACTGCAATATAGTTGATAACTGGTCTTTCAAAACTGACCAAAATAAAGGTGAAATTAGGCCAGTCTGGCTTTCCTGCCATGTTAGGTTAAGGGAAAGTATTCAGTGTAATATTAGTAGTTGCTGTATTGTCAGGTCCCTGATAAAGCATTTTTTATTTGTTATATTGCAGGCTATTTTATTCTACCCCAAAAAAATTGGAGCATAGCAACTCATTCATCACACCTTAAAAACGTCTTTTCTGTTGTGCTTGGTATGCCTATAGGTGTATCTGAAAGAAGCTCCATGGCCTTCTGCTCAGGCAGAGATTAGGACAATCAGTGCTTACAAGACGCCACGGGACAAAGTGCAATGTATCCTACGCATGTGCTCAACTATTATGAATCTGCTTAGCTTGGCTAATGAGGATGCTGTGCCTGGAGCTGATGACTTTCTCCCTGTACTTGTATTTGTCCTTATTAAGGTAAGTTTAGTTAACAGGCTTGAAGAAAGATCAGTAAATGAACTACATTTACAGAATTTGAAAAACACCCTTATCCAGAATGACTTGGATTCATCTCTTTTTACAAGTGAAAACCAAACAGGATAGTTTGCTAACGGTGTTGTATGATTTGTAATGTTATTTCACATGTAGCACATTGAATTTGGGAGGGGGTCTTAGTCTATATATCTTTTATATTTGATTGTTTAAAAAAAACAGTAGCATTGGTAGTATTTTTACAGTATACACATTGAGTATAGTTCAAGCTCTTTAGATCAGAATGTGTTTGAATAGTATTTACAAGAGCAGGACTTGTTGCTTGCTGTGTATCCTTTTTGTGGGATGTGGTGGCTTAGTAGTTAAGGTGTTAGACTAATAGCAAACAGAACAGGGTTCGATTCCCAGCACAACCAAACCACCACTGTGGGTCCCTGAGCAAGGCCCTTAACCCCTCATTGCGCATTTGTATAAAGGAGATGAAAGTCGTTTTGGGTTTAAAGCGTCTGCCAAATGCTGTAAATCTAATTGTAGTGTATTTTTTACTATTGGGGTACAAATTTGTAAAGAACATGATGTTGCGTTTTAAATGTGTCTCTTACTCAAACTTTTCAGGCAAACCCACCCTGCCTTCTATCCACCATTCAGTACATCAGTAATTTTTATGCCAGTCAGCTTAGTGGGGAGGAGTGTTACTGGTGGATGCAATTCACAGCTGCCGTCGAATTTATTAAAACCATTGACGAACGCAAGTGAAACAGCCATCATATGGAAAACTGCTGAAAAAGAAGGGAAAAACCAAGCAACTTCACAACCAACTACACTGTTTAACCGATTTCCCCCACAACAAAGCACTGCTCCACTTTCATTAGTTCATTTAACTGTAGGAATTGAATGTTAAAAAAATTCCAGTGTATTAAAAGATGTATAATTATGTGCAGTGATGTAGCTAGATTTAACTGTAGAGAAGGAAAGGATACCATATATTTACCTGAACCCCATTTGGAATTTCTTTATTTTGAGTGAGGTGGTGGGAATTTCTTATTCGTCAGTATTTATCACAGATGTTCAAATATTTCGGTGAAAATGGACCAGCATTTTACGAATGCTTGGTTCGTGATTTTTCTGTTAAGCTTGTCTCCATTATTATGCAACAATTTATCATTTAGAAATACTTTATAATTATGCAGAGTTAAATATAACCTGCTTACATCTTATACAAGTTGGTCAATGTTACATGATTTTTAAAAAGTTAGTTGGTTGAATTTGTTTGCTGGGGGTAATGTTAATTTACCATTTTTGTTCCTTGACGGGTAAAGGGCATGCATATTTATATAACTCAAAGTATATTTATTCTTTGTTTTCAATTTGGCTATTGAATGAGACCAATAAGATGGGCATTTCAAAAGAATATTGCTGAACTGAAATATGAGGAATCAAAAAACAGGGTTACCATGTGTGAGAAAAGATTTATGCTGTTTATAGCTCTGTATTTACTTAGAAACTTATTCAATTTGATTTATTTTAATTACATTTTAGAAATTAAGTTGTGCTTTTGGTGTATGTTTTCAGCCATTTCAGATCAATTCTTCGCTAGTGATGGTAACTTTTATATGTTGCCTGTAGAGTCTATAACAACAACATTGGTACCAAAAACAGTTATCTGTGATATAGTTTTAAAGTTTTTGTTTCTGCTTTCACTAGTGATAAAACAATCCAAAATAATTGAATGCATTTGTTTTTGTTTCTTATTAAAACTATAAAATCTCATCTAAAGTTTAATTTACTGATCTGACTTATGATTATTTTAAGCACTTAAAATAAAATGAAATGCCTTCTGTTGTTTTGTCCTAACTTTTTTCTCCCAACTTTCTTTTTAGCACATTATATTCAGCAGATTAGTCACAATCATTTGCAGCATAATTGAATATTCATTAAAATATAAAAAAATATTTTGTCATATTATTCTAGATCCAAATCTTTGTCTATTTTGGCAGAGTTTTTGTAATTGGCTTTATAAATTTTGTTGGGTTAACAATAATAATTGTATTACTTTATTGTTTTGAAAAAATAGGCAATATATATAACATGTTTGTAAGTGGAGAACTTACTGCGTTTTCTTTATAGTTATAAAACGATTGTTTCTGTCTTTGTAAAAAGTGTGACTGAAGTACGAGAGTTGTTTAAACCTGTATATAATTCTAAAACACACATCTTTTATAGCTTCTATTTGCCAAGATTAACTACTATTGCTATTCTGTAGTAAGGTAGATTGAAAAGGCCATGAATATATATGAAAGTATACATTTAGTGTTCATTTTCATGAATTGTAGATGCAGCGTACCATGTTTTAACACAATTGGACCTTTGTTTTTGGACAACAGCCTTACCACCCACTGTGTTATAGTTGACCAACATCTGGAGATGTTCAATGTGTTCCACCTGTCAATTATTCAGTATAAATACACTTGTTCTTTAAAGGCCTTAGTGATTTGAAGACCAAGGACCTCACCCGACAGATATTTGATTAACATTTTATTATATGTTTATGCATTATTAAATTTAAAACAGCAGATACTAGAAACAAAACCACACTACAACAGTACTGCAATAAATTCCTGCCTTTCTAATGTATTACATTGATTATTGCTAATATCAAAAGATGCAGTGGAATTTAGTTTTTGTTTGGTTTGGTCCTCGGATAATATATAAATGCTAATTACTTGGGCCAAAATGAAACAGTTGTTATTGTAGAGCTTATTATTACACGACTGACAAAAAATTTTATGCAGCCATGTGTTTGTGTTCATCTTTTTTTTCTTTTTTTCTTTTTTTTTAAATGATGTAAAATGATGTCTAAAGAAAGTTGTTGTTTATATCTGGCAAAAGAATTGAATTGGAATTAAGTTAGAATTGAGCTCAGCAGAAACTCCTCTTCATGATATTTTCCTCTATGCCCTCTATTGTTTTTATGACTTCAGAATTAAACTTTTTCACATTTCGTCTCAATAATGAATATTTTATGTACCCGAGCAACACAAAGTACATCAATTGTCAAGTAGTACAAAATGATGTACGGTTGAACATCTTGGAGCTCTGTTTAATCCATCTTGCATCTTAAAACTGTAAAAGTTCAAGGGGGTTATATACTTTTACAAGTTACTGTATTTAGAGGTGTGTGAGTCCTCACTGAAGAAAAGGTACCAAATGCTCCACCCGGTATTGTTTTATTTCTCCAGGACATCTAAAATTCTTGTATTTAAAATTCATGTTAAAACGGGTAAATAAGTTATAATCATTTAATCTGGTGTGCCAAAAAAAGGAATAAATTCTTCCTCTGGCTTGTTCTTTGTTTCTTCATACAATAAAAAAAGACAATAAAAGCATTGGAATGGTGACCTGTCCAGGGTGTAACCCTGCCTTCTGCCCTATGTGCGCTGGAATAGGCTCCAGCAGACCCCTGTGACTCGAGTTAGGGAATAAGTGGGTATAAAATATCAATCAGAGAAGAATCTTAAAATGCACTAATCCACATGATTACGCACAATAAATTTTATTTCAAATTGATTTATTTTAATTACATTTTAGAAATTAAGTTGTGCTTTTGGTGTATGTTTTCAGCCATTTCAGATCAATTCTTCGCTAGTGATGGTAACTTTTATATGTTGCCTGTAGAGTCTATAACAACAACATTGGTACCAATGTACCAACGGTGCTAACCACTGCGCCACTGTGCTGCATAAATTTTATTTTATAACATTTTATTCATTCAATTATTCTTGTAAACAACTGAAAATGGTCATTAGTTAAACTACAAGAATTTGAAGGTTATATTTGCTGTCAATCAAAAATATCTTAACAGGCCAAATGACATTTTGACATAGGCACCCTTATTGGATAGGAGTTTCACAACTCACAAAACTATGGAAGTTGTCAATGTTCGGATGGTTTCTGCTGGTATTTCTTTGCTTGATGTCAGAATAGCATCCCTTGTAGATATTTTGCTTTATAATTCTCCAAAGGTTTTTAATTGGGTTGAGATCAGAGTAGGATGGAGGCCACATCATGAGGTTTTCTTGTTTTATGATGCAAGGGTATTCCTTGCAGCATGGGATGGTGCATTTTCATGCATAAATATGATTTGTTACAAAAGGCACAGTTCTTTTTTGTACCATGGAAGAAAGTGGTCAGTCGGAATTCTCACAGAGGTCATTTTTACACCTTCAGGGACCTTGAAGGGGCTGACCAGCTCTCTTTCCAAGATTCAAGCCCAAAACATGACGCCACCACCTCCTTGCTGATGTCGCAGCCTTGTCGGGACATGGTGGCCATTCCCCAACCCTCTACGACCTCAGCTATCTGGACCATCCAGGGTTGCACGGCACTCATCACTGTTTAAAAATTAGTCATGTACCAGGCATTTATGCGTCTGAGCTTTGGTTAAGGGTGGCTAAATGACAGGTTTATAAAATAAACCCCTCTTAAGGATCCTACACCTTAAGGTTCCTGGCACTCCAGAGACACCAGCAGCTTTGAATACCTGTTTGCTGCTTTGCAGTGGC
>JAOTQW010000028.1:3868349-3879573 GCA_026260075.1 Sisor rabdophorus | reverse complement strand
TTGCTATTTGTGTTTCCAGTAGCACAGAACATGAAAATAAAGACATTTACTAGAAGTTAAAGCACTTAAAATTGCTTGCTAAGGCTATACATACATTTAGTAAAATTATTATTCACGCTGGCAGTAATGATGTCAGACTGCCAGTCGGAGATTACCAAAAATAAATTTTTATAGAGGCTTTATTTATGTTCGCAAAAACAATGACAGGCACTGTAATTTGCTTTGGTCCCCTCCCCACTTCACAAATCACTCAAAAGCTGGATGTGCAAGTGGTAAAAAATAACAGACGAGTCATTTTGGGCAGTCATGACCTGATTAAAAGAGATGGTATTCATCATTTCTGGGGTGGTGCCGCTCCTTTCTCTAGTTTTTAAATAGGCATTTGCATAATATACAGACTCTTTCCCGAAGACATCACACTAGCAATCCCTGAACCAGAAAATGCAATAAATGTCCAAACCAGCTTAATAAAAAATTATTATTGTAACTCAAAAGCACCAAAATTTTATATGAGGTTGTGGGTTTAAAAAGTGTGAAAGTGAAAAACAATACATCAGAAAAACAATAGTTCAATTAGTAACAGTACTGAAATACCAAACTTTAAAATTCAGATCTTTCAGTCGACTTTAGAGAGAAAACACAAATGATGAGATTAATTCAGGTTATTAATCTCCATTTTGATTTCTAAAAAAATTGACCCATAAAAATGTTCATGTTTTAAAAAATCTGACCGATAACATCTCCTGTCTGCTTGAACAGGTATGCCATGGGTTTGGAAATTCCTTTGCACAGAGGGAGAAATGTGGGATTTCAGTGCTATAGTGATCAATTTCAAAGATGCCCTACTGCACCTTTGTTCTTCTATAACCTCACAGATCAGGGCAGACATTGAAGTCTGGGGGCAGATATTTGTTTCGATGACTCTAGTCATCTTTAGTTGTTAAATTATTCAGTCAGTTTTGCAGTTAGACTGCAGAAAAGTCAGTATTACTATAAAACCTGTAAATCATACAATTTTAAAATGGTAACAATATGTACACTTAACTAACTCACCTGTAAAATATCCAGTGCTCCGAGCTCTGTCCACCTTCCTTTCTCTGGGCTGTAAACCTGTGTACCTTTGATGATAACAGTATGTGCTGGTAAATTAACTCCCCAGGCCAGTGTAGCAGTTGACACCAGTACCTGAAATTCCAAGGCAACAAGTCATGCTATGCTGACAGCTAGGTTAAAAATACCATCCGTGCAATCAGTCGTCACACGACTAGAATAAATTCTAAGTACTGAATAACCAGAATACATGCCAGTTCTGTGATAATCACCTGGTGGTATTATTGTGTATGGAAAAAAACTTACATAAAAGAAAATATTTTCACAAACATTTCAGCTTTAAGCTCAATTTTGCAATCAATTAAAAATGTTAAACTCCCTTCAATGCATGACAAAATGACAGTAAAGAAATAGCAGCATATTATACAAACAACCCAGGAGCTAAAATGTTGTGAAATTACACTTACTTGTATGTGTCTGTCAGCAAAAAGGTCCTCCACCAATGTTCTGTCAACTCGAGTCATACCAGCATGGTGGATCGCAAAGCCATATGGCAACAGATCCTTTAACTCCAAATTCTATTTATCAGATAAAAAGAAACATTCATTAGAACTTTTACCACCATTTATTGTGTTTAATTTCTAAGAACTATAACCAGAACAATTAGGCAAAATGCTCAAGGTAAGAGCTCAAAAAAGCTCCAAAACTAGAAACGTGTTTAATTAGGTTTTCATAACCGGTAACCTTTTGAGCTACATGTTTTTTATCAGACAATAAACATGTATGGCAGTGCCCTAATGGACACGGCTAAAGACTCCAAAATAAAAATAAGTAGGATAACCGCTGATTGCTCCAAGGTTTCCATTTCCATTACAAGGTTTCCTGTGCACTTTAGTGAAGAGGCCAACCCTACAGTTTAAATTACATTAGCTGTTTGTATGTAGTGCATTAGTTTGGTGCATGAATTAATGCTGACCTTGCATTGCTCTGCTTCAGTTCTTAAGACTTCAGTGGAGGCAGAACCTTCTCTCAGAAAAAGTCCCAATGTGTCTTTCTCCAAACACATGTCCCTGATCGCACGTGCAGTCTTCCCTGTCTCCTTCCGTGAATGGACAAATACCAAGACCTTAAAACACATTTACAAGTTAATAATTCAAACTAAATTTAAAAACATTTTGATACATTATGGTATACATGGGGCGGCGCGGTGGTGTAGCAAGGTCGCCTCACAACAAGAAGGTCCTGGGTTCAAACCCTATGTGCGCTGGGGTAGGCTCCAGCAGACCCCCGCGACCCAGAGTTCGGGAATAAGTGAGTATAAAAGATGAATGAATCAAAGTTATACATGTAAAAACACTAAATAAATAAAATACTTCTACAATGTAAAAGAGTGAATATCCAGCATGTGTAAATCTACCATTAATAAAACTCAACACAGCCATTACTGTATAAACCCCTGACAACAAAGGTGTGTACACCCCTAAGAGGAAATGTCCAAATTGGGTCCAAGTAGCCATTTGATCTCCGTTGTCATAAAACTCATTAGTGTTACAAGGTCTCAGGTGTGAATAAGGATCAGGTGTGTTAAAGTTGCTAATCAAACATGGAAGTTTAATGATGTTGGCAGCTTATGGCAAAAAAAAATTTGAGGATTTGAAAAAAAAAAGAAAAAAGAATGTTGCAGCATTGCTGCAAAGGTTGGGGGTGGTGTTAGCCTTTTAGGGCTCAGACCCTATACCGTACACTGCATTAAATTGGTCTCAATAGCTGTCGTCCCAGAAGGAAGCCTCTTGAAATTGACAAACTTTTACTTGACTATATTATTATTATTAACTATTAATTATAGAGCTATGCAGTCAAACTAGAGATGTTTCATCAGACAGAAATATTTTTCAGACAATATTCTTATTCCATCAGCTGAGGTGGGTGAAAACATTGTTATTGCCCACTAAATTAAATGCAATAAAATATTTGAGCTGCTTCCTGATGAAACTGGCAGGTGTTTAATTTCAACTAAAAACAATTTAATTTTGGATTAAACAAAAAAAAAAAGTCAAGACATTATTATTAGTAGTAGTTCAAACAGAACTACTAAAATATCAGTTTCATCAGTGTATTCTAGATTTTCTATTCTTTCTGATGCATAAACTGATCATATAATCATAATATAATGATGCAATATTTATTGATGAACTGCATTTTATCTGTTAAGCACATTAAATGAGTTGTTTTATTTAATGAAAATATGTCTTTGTAATCGAGAAGTGACTTTACCTGATTTTTCCCAGCATGTTCCATTATTTTCTCATAGACGATTTCATTCATGATTTGAAATCGTTTGATTGCTTTTTTCTCAGTAATTCCTACATACGTCTGTTCCAGTGGCACTGGACGGAAACTACAGGTTGAAATAACAGTAAAATAAGATTTAATTACATACATTAAAACACAAAAAATAACAGTCTTGAGTATCTGGATTTAGATTTAAGCTTAAAACATATGGATTTAAAAATCGTCTTACTCCAAGTGGAAAAACCCACTGAGAACTGGAATCTAGAAACATATGATGATTCATGTGGTTCTGTTAAATTAACATATTTCAACTGAATAATTTACACAATCAGACCTCAATAAGCACACCAACACAGAAAAACAGACTTTTACAAATCATATTCAATTATTTGGCAATATATAAAAATATTGAAGCCTATTCCTAAAGGCGGCTAATTTTTGTTCCACCAGTGATTAGCACCTGGTATGAACAAATGTAATTACCTTAAAAGCTTTTAAATGTTACACAGCTATCATTCAGTTTGATATAAATAACTAAACATTCCCATCTTCAAGAATTTGAAAAAGCATTCTTTTTATATCATTTCTATTTCTGGAATTATCAGAGGGTTTGTTTGCTTGTATTTAAATCTGGACGCATTAATCAACCTGGAACGGAGAGCTGAAGCTGAATATTTTCTGATATTTTAAATATTTTTTTTGGATCTTAGTGGTCAGTGGATAAAAGCTGTTGATTTATCATCTGTAAAGATTTGTTAGCCTATTTAAGTTGATTGGTTTAAAGAAAAGAGACGAGAGGTTGGTTTGTTCTTTTAAACAACAGGCAAAGACGACTGCATGTATTTGGACAGGTTATATAATACGACTGGAGAGATGTCAGAAAATATACAAGATGACGACTCCTTCTGTGTACAGCAAAAGCAACAGTAATCATATTTCAATACTTTGACAGGAATTTATCAACCATATATCTACTACTACAGTCTTGGATTTTAAACATTCTACAAGAAACCAACCTGTTATCGAAATAAAAAAGTCCTTTAGCAGGATCTACACGAAGACATGTGGCCACGTCCTCATAATTTGGCAGTGTGGCACTGAGACCAATAAGACGCACATCCTCCTGAGTCAGTTCTACATTTCGGATAGTTCTGGCTATCAGAGACTCCAACACTGGCCCGCGATCATCATGAAGCAAGTGAATCTCATCCTAAACTCAGACAGACATTAAAGCTGTTAGGACAGAGAATCCTGCTGGTATGTCTTTATTATGCAAGTTTCTGCTTTACTTACAATGATTATGAGACGCACTAGCTGGGTGTATGTGCGCTCTCCTCCCTTGCGGGTGATGATATCCCACTTCTCTGGTGTGCAAACAATGATTTGAGAAGCGTTGATCTCTTCTTTACACAGCTGATGATCTCCAGTCAACTCAGACACTGTTATACCATAACTGGCCAAACGCTAGGGTTAAAACATTTCACAATGATTGCATTAGTTCGCAGTAATTGTTCATGATTTTTTTATATTGTTCATATAACTGACTAAGCTGTCATGAGAATGAAACGTAAATAATTGGTATTAAGTATTAGTCGTGTGGGTAATTTTTAGTTAAAAAAAATCTGAAAAATTCATGCAGAAAGATTTAACTACTGTAAATATTGTTGTCCAGATTAGAAATTAATTTACATGTAAAAGTTTGTTTAAATTTAATATTCTTACCTTTCCAAAGCTGCCAACCATTTCCTGTACCAGTGAACGCATAGGTGCTATGTAGATAATTTTAAAGTCGTCTACATTGATTGTGCCGTCCATATTGATGTGCTTGCCAATTTCCCGGAGCATGGCCATCAGAGCAACATTAGTTTTACCAGCTCCCTATAACGCAACACGAAAAATAAATAGGCAAACATTCAAGTGTATGGTTCAAAATAAATTACTATGTCAAAAAATTGCACTGACAACTGTAAAAGGGTGTTTATAACTACATAAAACCAAAACAGGATCAGTTGTACACAGGTATAGTCTGAAAACCATGACCACGTTGAACAACTAAGACCCAACGGGTTATTTAGATTCAGCGGTCCATGTCTGTGGGTGTGACATCTAAGGGTAAGAATGACAATAGACACAGAGAACAAATAGACACCTACAGCCAATGCGTTGACTGGATGGACAATTATGGCTCTGTTAAGGCATCTGTGGGCTTTGATCATGGAGCTAAATATACAGAAAGCTCTTTTCTGTGGTCATTCTGTAATGAGTATGTTAAACTTTGAACTGTAGATAGGAGCAAAATTGTAGACCTACAAAAAATAATTTTTGTTCCCTTCATGATGTTTTGTTTTTGATTTATACAGCAAATTATTTAAAGATTAAATAGCCACAAAATTCTTCAATAAGCTATAATGATAATAATATAATAAATATTATTAGTTACTTACAGTGGGAGCGCACACCAGCAGGTTTCCATCAGTGTCCATGGTGGTCTTAAACAGCTTACTTTGTATGCGGTTCAGGGTTTTAAAGCCCTCAAATGCTGCTTGGGAATATTTTGGCATCTTTTCAATAGCCACAAGAGTCTGA
The DNA here is from genome assembly GCA_026260075.1 of Sisor rabdophorus. NCBI lineage: Eukaryota > Metazoa > Chordata > Actinopteri > Siluriformes > Sisoridae > Sisor > Sisor rabdophorus. The sequence continues at coordinate 3,873,645 of JAOTQW010000028.1, read as the reverse complement.
TAATTTATAATGTGGGGAAAAAACAACCAAACAAAAACAAGTGTCAATATGCTCAACTCAGAATATAATGAGCCCAACTACTAAAACATAGATAACTTTTGTGTTCAGATTTATTAGACTTGGATGCCCGAGTCAACTACTGTGGCAGATAGGTGATTAGAAACAATGTGTATAAATAAAAATGTCATGGTGTAAAGAATAGCAACGGCTACTTGTTTTTTTCATTATTTGCCGAGTTTATTTTTCGAGACCAGCATTTTACTTTTAGGTAGAACGCTCCTTTACGGCATTCTTTTCCACTCCATCAACAAATAAATTTATCGACTAGTAAGGCTGCAAAAATCAGATCAACAGGAACCACCACTGAACACAATTATTTATCATAAGCTGAACTGCATCCACATTAACCTATGTCTGTTATTTTGAGCTCAACGTCTCCACAATTGGATTAGCACTTGAAGGCAATAAGGCAGGTTCTATACAACTATCTTGTCTTCAAAGACTTAAAAACTTACAGATAATAAATTGTCTTAAAGCAAATGTTGGTAATTTGAACATAATTTTGTGATTCTGTAAACCTGCTTTAAAACAAATTATTGAAAAGCACTATATAATAAAAGGTGACTTGACTTGTACTTTAATCAGTGAAAATCTATTTGTAATTATCTATTACAAAGGCATTGACAACTTAAAATTACTGAAATAACCGTAGTAAGTGTGCACGCAAACATCCGACTTCTTGTTTTTAGGGTAAAGTGTCTTAAAATGTTTTCTGGTGATTGTTTTACAAAATCACCAAAGCACCATTTTAAGTGGCCTCTTTTGTCAACTATTGATGCTGATGATTTGCATTTGCGCGCACTAAAGCATGCGCCATTACTTGATACTTTGATTCTCAAGCAGGGGTCTTCTTGTGTGGAGTTTGCAAGTACTCCCTGTGATTGCGTGGGTTTATTCCATAGATTAGGCTGGTAATGCTAAATTGCCCATAGGAGCATGTGTGTGTGACACTGTGGTTGGGGGACTAAGCAGGTATAGAAGATGAATGAATGATGTTGACATGTTGCAGCCCTGGCATGCTGTGGCATGCTGAACTTTAAATTTTCTATGCTTTTAAGAGTACAATTTTCCCAGGCAACTCATGAGACTGACATATACAACATTCAAGTGTGCATTCGGTTGTCGTCAAAGCAAAATGTTGCTTGAGAAAAAGATCAAAGCAAAAACCTTATATGGGTTATTTTTCTCAAATACATGATTCCATATTTGTCCTGTCATTACATTAGTACCAATACATGATAAATTAATAAATATCCTTCTAAGTAATCCAATGCCTATTTGGGGGGAAAAAGTCTCACCTCATCCTCAGAAAACGGTTTAGGTTTGAGTGCAGGTACATGAACTTCCTCATACCCTTTCCTCTGTTTGCGGAATGAACCATCAGGCAGTTGACAGCGCTTGTTGGCCATAAAGTGACTCCCCTGGGTAAAGGCAAGGTCCTCCAGATCCAGCAGATGCCGCGTTGGCATTGACTACCAAAAGAAAAAAATTGCTATATTGCTTAGAAAAAATGTTTAGCAAAAATATTTTCACTACCTGTCCATGATCGATGTCCATTGAATCTAGATCACTGTCCACACGAGATTTTCGAACTCTTTCTCGTCGTGATCGTTCCTCCTGAAAGGAAAAAAGCACTAAGCATTTAACAGTTTCTTTTACCGAAGACAGTGTGCAGAGAAAGTTATTTTGTTCTAGCAAAGAAAATATTGCTACCCGTTTGAAGCAGCTTTAAATATTTAATAAAGTCGTTTCCACACTCACACGAATGATGTCTTCCTTCTCAGTCTCCTGTAGCTGATAAAGAACCTGAGATAAATCCTGATCCGCTTCCATTTTACTCATAATCCTCTCCTTCTCAGAGTCACTCTGAGCACTTGCCAACATGGTGCAGTACAAAACTGAAGAGATGCAGAAATGTTCTTAATAGGAATGAAAACCAGCTGTCAGTGTGAATTAAGCCAGAGATATTCTTACTCATCCGTCTGTGCTGCCGTAAAACTTTAATAAAGTCGAAGGTGTTAAAGCCCAACAAAATCACCAACTGATTCTCGCATTCTCGATCATCACTTGCAGTCTAAAAACGAGAAAAAAAAAAACATGTATACAGTAATAAGCAGTTACACAACACTATGCTAAAATTAATTTTTTTTTGTTTTTACCTTGAGAATCTCCAGAACCTCATCCGCTTTTTTTTGAGACACAATAGCATCATCGTAAAAGCGACTGAGCTGACGCTGGAGCCAGAACGCATCAATATCCCGTGGATGAAGGTCTTTCTTTTTGTTTGTCATCACATCTCCAGCGCTTCCCAACTAAACATTAAAAAATTAAAGGAAGAAAAAAATTGTCACCAGGATCGTAACTCATCAGTTATCCAGACTGTATAACAAAAGCAATTCCAAATTATAGCAGGAGTTAAGAAAAAAAAAAACGTGTGTGTGTGTGTGTGTGTATATAAAATTTCTGCATTTGCTCTCAACGTTTGTATTTTGTTGTATTGTAATTTAAGGTAATTACTTACATTTGCAGACAGGGTACAGCCCACATCCGCTTCCTCACCCTCACTGTCATCAGAGCCTTCATCACGAACCTCTCCAAACTGATCCTCATCACCTTCCTACACACACACACACACACTTAGACACACTTCTCTCTAATTATTAAACCATGATAATTAATTAACCTGGGTTATTCATACACTATTCGTATCAGTATTATTAAAAGTATCTTGTGATTTCTGCTTTTAAATTTTAACATTAAGCTGTAAGCACAGGTATTTTTTAATGACAGGATTCATTTTTTAGCATTATTATACTTAAACAATTGTTAGTGGTTATCACTGCACAACCAAAAATATGTTTAGGCTATCACACATCAGTCTGACTACATGTATTTCCTGACGTTGTTCCCTTGGTCTTTTAACATTTATCTCTGCTTTTATAGTTTCTTTCTTGAAGGATGTACCGTCTCGTGGAATTGGTGTTATAGGTGTTTGACTGGGGTTTAACTACTGCTCAGTTGTAAAGAGATAATGAATTACACTGGATAAGGATGTCCCTCAATGCTGGAATGTTTATGTCCATGTTATATTTTACTCGTTAGTGTTAGTATTTGTATTAATAATTGAGTTTTGTAACTTGTGTTGGTTTAGTGTCCAGTTGCTTGAATTTTTCTTTAGAAACAAAAGACACTTGGACACTTTTTTCAGAGATAAACAGGATCAACTCACAATAACAACTGACCAAACAAACAAAATTCTAATTTAGTTCTAATTAAAAGCTAGTTCAAATTACTTGAAATATATTAATAAATAAATTGAAAATGAATGATGTTTAACGTAAAATGTAAAAAGCTTTCATGAATTGGGGGAACCCCGCAAAAAAGTGTCACATCAAATCAGCACAGAATATCAACTAACCTCTTCATCAGATTCAAACTGCACATTTACTCCGTATGTTTCATCGATATTATCATCTGTTAAAAGAGAAGAGTTGCAGGGTTTATTGAGATATTTACAGGATCAGAAGGTAAATTAGATTTTGTTTTAAAAATACCCATATTTTGGAGTTCCTTGTCTCCCCCATAGTCTGTGATCTTTTTGCCAAGATTGACTAAAACATGGTACCGCGTATCATCCGCAGGGCCAAGCAACTGCTCCACCTCCCTCCTTCTTTCCTTATCTCTTATCTTATCATTTTTTAATACAGCCAAGACTTCATCAGCAGCTCCACAGAGGATGTCCCTTGGCTAAGCAGGAAGCGGTGTGTGTGTGTGTGTGTGTAACAGAGAGAGATAAACGGTTTTAAGAAATATCCATGACATCATTATAGTCATTATAAATAGTTAGTTATTACTACGGTTGTTACCTGATCTCCAAGTGCAGCCTGAATAAAACTTAGTAGGATTTCATATGTTTCTCTGGTCTCTTTTGTTTTGGGTTTGTAAACAATACCGACCATATCATCAATTCCCTCGGATAGGAGAGTGAAACCCTTCATTTTATTAATGTCATGTCTGTCCTCGTCCCGCTTTCGTCTCCTAAAGAATACAGAGAAATCAGTCCACAGAGTATTTTCCTTAGGGTTAATCAAGATGTTTTCTGGTAAAACTGAGATGAGCCTTTATGTTCTTTTTGCTTAGCAGCAGTTTTTCATGAACATCAACAAGTGAAGCCTGCAATTCCTGGGAAGGTTCTCTATTGTTTCATGTTTTCGCCATTTGTGGATAATGGTGATAATAGAGTCCCAAAGCTTTAAAAATAGCTTTATAACCTTTACCAGATGGATAGATCTCAATTACTTTCTCTCATTTGTTTCTGAATTTCTTTAAATCTCAGCATGATTTCTAGCTTTTGAGGATCTTTTGGTCTACTTCACTTTGTCAGGCAGGTCCTATTTAAGTGATTTCTTGATTGCAAAATAAAAGATGAATGATTAAATGAAATAATCAGTGTTGGATGTTTCTGTTGATTCAAATGCAGAAATTAAATATAAAAGTCACACTATCCTCTTTATTGTATAAATTACAGTCATAAAAGTTTTTTTGTTTGAATGATTTGAAGAGAACAATAATGAACAAAAGGGATAAACTTTCACACTTATTAAACTATCATTCATCTATAAATACATAATTTTGTTATTTTAGATACACATTAAAATGTCTATGTTAAACTTTTAATAACTTCAAAGTTTCTAATATTTCGAATATTTTGAACATTTAACTTAACTGCACAGAAAATGGGCACCTTAAAAACTGACCTGAAGCATAAAAATTTTAATTTCAACATATGTAACCTTTAACATATTCTAAAGAAACTGTACATTAATTATGACTTCAAACTTATGTAAACTAATGATTAAAAGTTTAAAGATAAAAACTGAGGAAAAAGACAAATTTGTAGAGTGCATTAATTGAGCTTAGTAAAGAAGTTGAAAAAGCTGCAACCATGAAAAATTATGGTAAGTGTATTTCTTAAGTGTAAAAGCGGATGACAATCTGAGAAAAGGGCTGTTAAAGAGAGGAGGAAGAGGGAAAAATGTAAAAAATAAAAATCACTGTTGCCATTTTTTTTAAAGAACATATGTAGTAAAAGGCTGAGTCAACAATATATAAGGCAGAAAATGGTAGTCCTCAATTGAGTATTCCAACTGCAATTTTTTATTATAATGACTGATATTTAGCAGTTGGGCGGCGCGGTGGCGCAGTGGTTAGCACCGTCGCCTCACAACAAGAAGGT
>JAOTQW010000028.1:3841602-3857968 GCA_026260075.1 Sisor rabdophorus | reverse complement strand
CAATCAGTACTCGGGCGAGGGTGCCCTCTGGTGGTTGGGAGGAGATGACGTTACAATAATATTCCGCAGCGTACTTATGATGTCAGGAATTACCTCTTTTAGGAGCTTAGATGAAATAGAGTCCAACATACATGTTGTTGCTTTAGAAGATTAAATGAGTTTATAAAGTTCTTCTGCTTTGGTAAAGAATAAATGGAATTGTTCTCTTTGGATCTACAGTGCTCTATCATCACTGCTATGCTGTTGGTCTGTCTAGCAGAGAGGTAAAGTAATCTGATCTGGTAGTTTTTAATGCATTTCTGTAAGATCTCTGTAAGAATGGAATACGAAATGCCTCTAGTCTTGTTTTTCTTCATTTACGCTCCATTTTCCTTCTTAAGGGCGAGTTTATGTTTATTACACTCTAGCGCCAAACTGTCTTCCTTAATCTTTATGAGCAATTGTATTTAAAATACTGCAAAAGCCGGAGTTAATATTTTCTATTACTTCATTGAGGTTTTACGAGCTATTAGACATGCTGGAAAATTTGAATAAATCTGAAAAATTATTCAAGTCTCTGGCTTGTCAGCCAGCTTAGGCTGAGGTTCTGGGTTACCAGCCAGTTTGGGCTGAGATTCTTGCTTGACGGACATCTTGAGACAGCCGGAAAGTTGCTAAGAGCAAATGGGATAAATGCAGCATGAAGAGGATCATCAGTCAAAATCTATTCAAGAATTTTAGGAAGTTTCACAGGGTGTAGACTAAGGCTGGAGTCAAGAGCGCATCAAGACCCACTATACACAGATGAATCCTAGAGACAGCATCAGAAATTTCTTACCTTGATTATATCTGTATACTATATATATCATTTTTACAACCAATAACAATATAGTCTTTTGCCTTTTGACATGACTTGTGGTATTTGGCTTTCCAGTCTCGTCATTTAGTCTGTTACTTTTGTTGTATCTATTTACCTAATGCAACAGAAATAAACCTGTGATGTCACACACAGATGTATTTCATAATAGCGGTGCCCTTACTGGCAAATGCTTTAGGAAAACAATGATTTTTCATCATAGTTTACAATAATTGTAATTAGGAATAATGTACACTTGACTTCTACTTTAACATTCTTAATTTTATCATTGCAAATTATAAGTGCAAAAATAAGTATTTTATTTTATTTATTTATTTATATATTTTTCAGAAAAAAGAATGGCTCTGTCTCAACTGTCAGACTCAAAGACTTATGTCCTGTGGACTTGATGACACCCCTCCTCATGTTCCTTATTTATCTCCAGAACAACAAAAAGGCTCACCCCACCAAGGCCTAGCCAGTCAGCAACCTGACCAACAGCCAACATCTGAAAAAGTATTAACTAATCAACAGAAAGGGTCCAATGAAATGTCACAACAGAAATCTCCAGTAACCAATGCTGCAACTGTAGCAAATCTAAGTGAAAAAATTAAGTCTTCTTCAACTCCTACTATAACTAAATCTAACCAGAGGGACCAGATTATGCCAAAATTAATCCATGAGCCTGGGCATGTTTCTACTGTCACTATTAAAACTGCCTATAGGAAAGGAACGACAGAAACTATTGTGACGACAACAGCAGGAAAAAATGAGGAGGAAATAATAGGCTCTCAGAGATCCAGATACTATGAGGTACTTTTATATTTTAGAGTATTGTTTTTTAAACAATGTTATTTGAATCTTTCAACTTATATTCTTATAATTAGCCATTAATATTGTGGGAATATTTATCCTTGGTATTTTTCTGACCTCTTTTAGAGAATATTTATCCTTGGTATTTTCCTGAACTCTCTTACATATTGCAAACTGGCATGTGGTTTAACAGCTTGTGCAAATCTAAATACTTTTTTAACAAATCTGTACATGTAGTAGAGAAGAGCATATCATGTCTAAAATAGTCTAATTTATATATATTTTTTTGCCTTAGGAAACAAACAAAACAAACAGCAACCATGACCTCTCACGAAGTCCACAAAGCCTAAGTGATACAGGCTACTCCTCAGATGGAATATCAAACTCACACAGTGAAATTACTGGCCTTATTCATGAAGAAGAAATTAAGTTAAATGAAATAAGTATGTCTGGCAACCTTACACCACCAAGTCCCTCTGAGATAACTAAATTGGAGAGCTCCATGCGTCCTCTACTAGACTCAAAAATATTTTTTGAGGAAGAAAAAACTTGGGACAAACAGCATGGAAGAGAATGGCACAACAGAGACAATGATGACAGAAGACACAGATTCCAATCATTAACAATTAGTCAAGAACAATATGACTCTGATGAAGATCTGGAGGACATCATGGAAGAGGAAGAGGACCGAACTGACTGGGAGGCCAAGCGCGAAATTAGAACAGTAGTTACTGAAGAGACAAAAAAAAAGAAAAAGCCTGAAATTGCTGATATAACTGATGAAGAGTTTATGCGAAGACAGATTATGGAAATGAGTGCAGATGAAGAAAATGAGGATGATGAAGATGAATTAGAAGATGAGGAAGATGATGATGATGATGAAGGATATAGTTACCAAAAAACAAAAAAAATACATAAGCACATAAGTGACTTAGGGAAACAGAAGCACTGTCTCACTCACCATTCGAGTAGCTTTGAAGAGGGAAGCAAAACTACCTGTGAACTGTACAAGGGGTTAGCTGAAGAAGGAGAAGAGGACCTTATTGGCACACAGGGGGGTCTACGGAGATTTAAGACTATAGAACTAAACAACACTAACAGTTACAGCCGAGAAATAGAATTAAACAATGTAAATGATTTAAACCTTGACAGAGAGCCTGAACTTGAAATGGAAAGCTTAATAGGTTCCCCAGAAGAGCGATCAAGGGGAGAATATTCCTCCACTCTTCCTCCCACTACATCCAGCTACAACTCAGGAACATCTTCTACTTCTATTTCCTCCATAGAGGACGATAGTGATAGCAGTCCTGGTAGGAGACAACGTCTAGAAGAAGCTAAACAACAAAGAAAAGCCAGACACCGGTCTCATGGCCCCCTCCTTCCTACCATAGAAGACTCCTCAGAAGAAGATGAGCTAAGAGAGGAAGAAGAACTCCTAAGGGAGCAAGAAAAAATGCGAGAAGTGGAGCAGCAAGGAATCCGAAGTACTGCCAGAAAAGCTAAACGGGATAAAGAAGAGCTGAGGGCACAAAGACGAAGGGAAAGATCTAAAACTCCTCCAAGCAATCTGTCTCCCATTGAAGATGCCTCCCCAACAGAGGAGCTGAGACAAGCTGCTGAAATGGAGGAACTTCATCGTTCTTCCTGCTCCGAATACTCACCTTCAATTGATTCTGAGGCTGAAGGGTTTGAAATGTCATCTAAACTCTATAAGTCTGGTAGTGAGTACAATTTACCTACATTTATGTTACTGTATTCACCTACTAAAAAGTCAGAGGCTACAACCTGTTCTACTGTTACAACCACTTTCTCAAGTGGAAAGCCTCTAAAGAGTGCAGAAGAGGTTTATGAAGAAATGATGAAAAAAGCAAAGATGTTACAGAAACAACAGCAACAACAGTCACAACTCTATAGCATAAATGCCTATCAAAATGATGACAGCAAAAATGCACAGCATTATAAAGAAGAATATGACTATATTGATCAAGATGATACAAGCTATGAGAATGAAGAGGCAAGTGCTATTTATAAAGAAATACGTCAGACTTCACAAAACATAACCAAGCAATTGGATGACCAAGTGGAAATAGATGTGTCTTTTTCAGATAAACAACTTCTTGATACAGGCTCAACTTTTTCTAAACTCCTAGAACAGAGCAATGCCCTTCTCACTCCTGGCACTAGCCCTACACAACTTTCCGCCCCAGAAACATTTTCAGAAACAGAAACAGGACAAATACCTGATGTCAGAGTAACTCAACACTTCTCTAAAGATGGGCATGAGGATAAGACTAAAATTCAATCTGGTAAAAATGCCTTCATACCCTTAAATACTGCCACTACTATGACTGCATGCGGTGTATATGCTAGAGATGCTGTTGATGTTTTACAAACTACAACCAGTCAAACATTGACTTTACAGCAGTCGAACTTGTATAGCCGACATACAACCAGCTCCATCACATACTCAACCAGTACTTCAAGCATATCCAACAAAATTGCAGAAATCACTGAGGCTTATAATCAACGGGAAGAAACAGGAGCTATAAACAAAGTCCAAATAAGGGATAGTGCAACACAACTAGAGTCACTTTCTGAATTGCACTCTCATAATATCCATTTATACTACAAAGGGAGTCCACCACTTTCTCCTACCTCACCTCTACCTTATACATCATCCCAATCTACTATTAGGAAAACAGCTGAATTTTCAACTCAGACTTTAAATCCCACAGTTGTAGCACCCTATGAAGGTTCTGGTCCTTCATCTCCTGTTATGGCACAGGCAACCCAGACACCTCATAAAACTATTTCCCCACGACTTTTTAGACAGCAGTCCTCTCAGGATGCCACTTTTAGGGTAGAAACAATTGGATCAGAGTCAACATTCCCTGCAAAGCCAGTTACAGTTCATACTGCCACTTCTCCTTTAACTTCTTTAACAACGTTTGGCTATCAATTATCATTTGATTTATATTCTCCACCAATAAGCCCTCCTGACACACCACCACACGAGCAGTCACCTCGTCATAGTTTTTACAGAGCCCATAAGGTTGAGAGAGTCAATGTTGGTTCAAGCATGATGACTGCTGCTAAATCTTATGCTCAGGGATCACATTCAATGGAAAACATATCTTTGTGCCGTATTTCCACAGTCCCTGGCACCTCAAGAGTTGAGCAAGAGCAAAAGATACACAGTGCAAGTGTGGCTGATCTGAGAACTGCTACCAACGCATCTCCAGTTATAATAACAGATGAGAAAATAGACTTGATTTCCTTGGCCATGGAGTCTCAAAAATATACAAACAGTACAGAAGGGACCTCTATCTGCAATTCTACAACTATCCAGCCTCTAATAATGAAATTAGATGCTCGGGAACAGCCACATGTGGTTCATGGTGATCCCATTCAGAACCGAACAGACATAGGCCAAGGAATAGAAACATTGGTGTGCCTTGGGCAAAATAAACAACCATCACTTGACCTAACAATACCAAGTATTGATGCAAAGCTAGAAGATCTTAGCGTTCAACAGCAGCAGTTACTTAAACAACAACATAACCTACAGCATCAACAACAGCTCTTGGAGCAACAATTCCAACAACATCATCAACTTCAACAGCAACAAGCTTCATCTTTTGCAAATATTAGCTTATCAAGTCAATTTCCACTGTTAAAAAAGGACCTTATTGCCACACAGACAGTCAGTACAATATCTTCAGCTATGGCGGCAGAGATTTATAACATTAGCAGTTCTATGGAGTTGAAAGGTAAATCACCCGTTCACCCGCATGCTATGATGGTCCACATGGAGAGTTCTGCACAGGGAAAACCACTTACCCATTTGATTAAATCAGAGGAAATTCAGGATGCAACGGCTCTAACTGATCAAATCAAGAAAGAGAATCAGATTGCTTGCTGTGATGTAATTTATAACTTGCCTTTTGGTGGAAGCTGCGTGGGTGGTCCATTCTCCCAAAAACCAATGACAGATGTTAATGAGCTATCAAGACCCCCTTTTGCACCTAAGCTCCTTAAACCATTAGACTCAAAACAAGATAAACAAATACATCAGGATTTTACCTTAAAATCATACACACTTCCTTTCCCTTGTCGGTTACAGTCATCTGTGTCTGAGACTAACCTTGCAAAAACAGGAATCCAGTCTCACTCTTCTAAACCTGATACTCAAGCCTCTGAAGATATTTCAATTGATTTAAACTTAAGCAAGCATGGCTATGAAGGACAATTTCTTGGAATCGGTCTTCAGTATGGTTCCTACACAGATATTTGCCAGGGAGATTTGGTAGCTCCAACTCTTCCCATACGGAGATATAGTTCACTGTCCAACATAAGCTCAGATTATGGATACTCATTCTGCAACATTTCTAGTTTACCAGAGTCTAACCCTGGCCAGTATAGTGCCACTACTGCTATAGAGATAAGTAGAATGTGTGCAGCCCTTAATTCAATTGATAGATATAGCAGCAACAGAGAGCAGTTAATTCGAGGAGGTGGTCCACCAAGCAGAATTGGTTTGCAGCAGAGATTTAGACCCAGCTTTATGAATGTTCCTGATGGAAAACCTTTTTCGCAATCTCTTACTAGCCTCATCAATGCAAGACAAGCAAGCCTTAAAGCCATGTTTCCATCAGCAATTAAATCATCTGATGGTATGATCTATTCAACTATTAACACACCTATTGCCTCCACTGTGCCAATAACAACCCAGCCAACCTCTGTACAGCACCCATTATTAAAAGGTGTTTACAGACCACACCATGCTCCTCTGGCCAGCCTCCAGAAAATGGCTGTACCCCCTAGTATGCCTACAGGACAAACGTCCTACCGATTTCTAACACCTAATCAGTGTCCTGTTACATCTGCTACCATAAATGATATAGTTGCAATCACCACAGAGAAAAATGCACCAATCTATCTTGAAAAGTCTTTATTAAGTAAAACAGGTATTAATGCACCAACCCTGCCTTCTGATGTACCAAGCTGTTTAACGACAATGCCAACAAAGATGGTTGGTTTAGCCAACACAACCCAATCTCAGAAGCAGCCATTAAACCTTTCTCTGCCTCACTTTCAAACACAGGTTAAGTCCCAACCTCTAGAACAGCTTTATCCTACCACCCACAGACAAGATTCTCAACAGTTTGTTTCAGCACAGTCACCATCTCAGAAACAAATGACTTTAGCAATTGGCTTAACTGTTGAAGCCGGACAGAAAAATGACATAGAAGAGGAACGCTTTCAACATCAGCATGAAAAAATATTGCAACTGGAGAGAGAGAGAATAGAGTTGGAAAAATTACGACAGCTGCGGGTACAAGGGGAGCTTGAAAGGGAGCGTGCAGAATTACAGCGACATCGGGAAAAAGAGCATATGCTTGTGCAACAGGAGATTCAGGAGTTGCAAACTATTAAACATAAGGTTTTACAGCAGCAACAAGCAGAAAGAGAAAGTCAGCTAGTTATACAGAGAGAGCAACTGGCTCAGCAAAAGCAGCAGCTTGACCAGATACAGTCTTTGCAGCAACAGCTTCAGCGGCATCTTATGGAACAAAAGAAACAAAGGACTGCGGCAACTAGTACTCAATTTATATATGACAGAATAATTCAGCCACAAGACCTGCCCCCAAATATGCAACATAGTGATATTCAGGTGCCATTTAGGTCTCTGCCCAGTTCTGTATCAGAGATGTGTCTAAAGAATAATGAGGAGCAAGCAGATAAAATAGTTTTGTGTAAACAAAGATCAATGCCACGTCTACAGGACGGCATTATGGGTGAGGTTACAATGTTTTCCTTACCCAATAAAATTGTGGACTGCAGTGTACAAACAGATGATGAGGATGAAGAAGAAAGATATCTAATTTCTAAAAAAAGAAGAACTCGACGTAGTGTTGATTGCAGTGTTCAAACAGATGATGATGATGATAAAGCAGAATGGGAGCAACCTGTCAGACGGAGACGTTCTCGTTTTTCGAGGCACGTTGAATCAGGTGGTAATGCTAAAACTGAAGCTTCAGTTATAAGTCCCAAAGTTACATCCGTGAGTATTGCTATTCAAACCATTCAGGATTGCTCCTCTCAAACAGAAATCGAGCAACTAGGAAAAATCTCTCCAGCAATTCATGTCACTATGTCTGATCCCAACAAAGTTGAGATTGTTCACTACATATCTGGTCCAGAGAGAACACAGATAGGGCAAAGCTTAGCTTGCCAGACTGATCCTGAATCTCAGGGTGTGGTAGTTCCACAGATTAATGTAGCCACCACCATTAGTCCATATTTCAGCAGTGCACAGCTTGTGTGTTCGACAGATCCACTATCCTCTCGTCAACAAGGTGTATTAAAGTTTGAAAGACGGAAAACAGATCCTTTGGACATTGGCTACCAGCAGCAGCATCTGCACAGTGAGTCGCTGTCCAGTGTGATTCGACAGCCACCCAAATCCCCGAAAGTTTTGTATTCTCCCATATCCCCTTCATCACCTCATCATGTCATAGAGACATCCTTCTCATCTAGCGAGAGGCTAAATAAAGCCCATGTTACACCTCAGCAGAAGTGTTATACAGAAAAATCACCACAGAAGCAGCAGAGTTTACCCCGGCCGATAAAGAATTTACAACGGTCCTTGTCAGATCCCAAGCCCATTAGTCCCACAACTGATGAGCAAACAGAGGCAAAGATATCCCTTTATCAGCAACATGCACTTCAAAGTCAGGTATGTCATGTTCTGTAAAACTGTTTTATGCTATTTAGGCAGAAGTCTAATAATAGCCTGTGTTTTTTAACATGACAAATTTATAAAAGCCATCTAATCTGTTAAATTATAAAATATTATATGATTAGGTCTTTATAAGATACAATGCGTTGGTGTAGTGGTTATCGGTTCACCTCACAGCAAGAAGGTCCCATGTTCAATTTCCGGGCAAGGGGTCTTTCAGTGCGGAATTTGCATGTTCTTCCCATGCTTGCGTGGGTTTACTCCGGGCTCTCCGGTATCCTCCCACAGCCGAAAAACATGGTTGTTTGGTGAATCTTAATTGACTATAGGAGTGAATGTGAGTGCATGTGGTTATTCGTCTATTGTGGCCCTGCGATGGACTGGCGACCTGTCCCTGAACCTGATGATATAATTAGTATTACATTTTTTTATTGTTTTGGGAACATGTTAAAATAAGGTAGACAGTGCAGCAAGAAGAGAAACATATTTGTTAAGAAGAGAAAGGGGGTGTTTGTAGAACATAAACAAAAAAAATACTGAATGTGTCAAGGATTAATAATGTTCAAAGAGTAAAAGGAGGTGAGTATTTTGTGTGCAAACATATTTGACATGGCTTGACTGTCGTAGAGGCTGACATTATGACTGAGATCCTACAGGGTGTCTGTGTCTGTAAGGCAGGCTTTAGGATAGTACAGTCAATATTTGGTAATTTGGTTTCTTTTTATTTTGCTGATGTTACTGATGCCTTGAATAATGTTAAATACATTTTTTTTTTACATAAAATTGTCACCGCTATTGATACTTCAACAAAAATTATGTTTTTGTCTTTTTATTATCATAGAATATCTAATTTTGTGCTGTAATTTTTGCATGCTTTTTACCTCTCCTCACTCTATGCACACTGCATCTATTTCTTGCATCTATAGTTGATGGCACTTCAACAGAGCTCCCTCCTAAGAAAGGTAAAACGAACTCTGCCAAGCCCCCCACCTGAGGATACTCAGCTGTCAATGGTTCCCCATGCCCTACCCCAGATGTATCTGCCCTCTCTGCCTTTTCTGAAGTTGGGATCTCGGCCAGGCCTGGCAGCCAAGGCCAGCCTTCTTAAGGATCTGACACATGAATTGAAGGTTGTTGAGCAAGAATCCACCAAACTACGAAAACAGCAGGCTGAGTTGGAGGAAGAAGAGAAAGAGATTGATGCCAAACTTCGATATCTGGAGATGGGCATTACACAAAGAAAGGAGACTCTTGTGAAAGAGAGAGAGAGGAGGGAGATAGCATACTTGCGCTGTATGGGAGACACACGGGACTATATGTCAGATTCTGAACTGAACAATCTCCGTCTGGCAGCCACATCAGACCTTACAAGACCAAGTACATCACCACTCAGCCAATTCACCAGTGATTTAAACACTGCTTCACAGTTTCCCCATACATCACCCTTTGTGTCCTACCAGTACCCCCAGAGCCAATCAGCAACCACCCTACATGCCTCTACATTTCAAAGCACAGGATTCAGCCATCCTCCTTATCCTACAGTCTCCCAGGCCCAGGCTCTACCACAGCCCACACCCCTACACCATCCTTCTAATCAATCGTACCATGCTCAAGGAACTTTGTCCTCACAGACCTTTCCACCAAGCCAACCACCTTATCCAACAGATCATACAGTCTTACCTCCAACAGGTTTTCAGCCAACCCCTCAACCACCTGTGGGTCAAACCCCTTATCCAACCCATATAACTCCTTATCCAAATCAGACACCTCCATACCCAATCAGTCAGGCAGGTACATACCAGCCAATGGCAGACATATTAACTGTACATCAGAGACCACGACAAACCTCTCTGTCTGAACTTGAACACAAAATGCCAACCAATTATGAGGTTATAAGCAATTCATCTATTATAGTAACAACCACTGCCCAAGAACCTACATATAGTCAATCTGCTTTGCTTCCAGCTTATGGCCAATACAGCACAGCCATGGCAAGTACCTATGGTCCATATTCCACCTCATGTACAAGTACTTATGGTGAATACTCTTCTGCCACAGTAAGTTCCTATGGGTCATGCAAAACAACTTCAGCAAATAGTTATGCTCCGTACACTTCAACCATACCAAATATCTATGGACACATAACAGCCACAGGCAGTTCCTATGGACAGTATATTGCTACTGTTGCCAACACATATGGACAGACAAAACATTCTGATCATTTGCACTCAGTGGACAGTCTCTCTACTTATACTGTTGATAGCTTATATAATTGTTCCAGTCTGGAACAAAATGTCTCCAGAAATTATGTAATGATTGATGATATAACAGATTCAACCAAGGAGGGCATGGGCACCACATCAGATTCACACCGCAGTGAGGGCTCAGGGCGCCATGGGGGCGATTCACTTCACACACGAGGGGGGAGCTCCTACGGCAGACCAGAGGATGAACGTGATGCAGAGATGTACGACCATCACCATGGCAGGGGTAAGAGCACTGGCATCTACCAAGCACGAGGGCGAGATACGCATGGCCGGGTAGTAGGCAGCAGTAGCATGGGTGGGGGATCCACATTTTACTATGATGACTACAAGCACTCATCATCCACACGAGCAGCCCAGAGGCATATCTTAAAGACCCTGGCTCCAGTTGTTATGTCTGCTATGAGGAAGCATCCTAAGCAAAGCTTGGAACAGAAGATCTCCAAGTTCTCTCCAATTGAGGAAGCTTGCGATGTGGAGGCTGATCTGGCCTCATACACCATGAGCACATCTTCCACAAGTGGCTCCCGTACACGAAAATTCCAGGATGAGTTGTATGGAATGCGACAAACCCTATATGATCCACATCAGAGTTACAATGATAATGAATATTTTTATGGCTATGGCAGGTCCCGCTCAGCTGGTTATGGCATGGATAAAATTTCACAGGGGACAAGCTACAGAAGCAGATCCTATGAGCCTGACTATATAGACCGGCCATGCAGAAGAAACCGAATAGGGTATACCACATTGCGCTCTCAGTACTCTGAAGAGGAGAGCCCTTTCAGTCCTATGGGGAAGTTTATGAACAGTAGGCAGGCATGCCACGACCCGTCTTACTCTTATGGCTCAAGCCACTCCCTTCCTGATGTACAGGACCATACTCGAGACTTGCCACGGACCCATGTCTACAAACCAGATGATATGTACATAATAGACGATATGTATTGCGCTGTGTCTGACAGTGAAGGTAAATAGGTGCTAAATGCCACTGTCACACTGACACAGAGTTACAGTCTACTTTAAACATCCCCCACCCACCCAGACAAAAAGAAAAAAATCTTAATTATTCTAAAGGAGTGGGATCCCAGTGCATGTCGTCTGTTGTGTCTTCAGGCAGCTTACATAAAAACTGACTGTTATGATTGAATAAGCTTTTTGTTTATATTTTTTATTATGATGCATTCTTTGCATGATTAACTAAAAATATTTAAAAATAGCGTATAGCGTTTAAGTCATTTTACTTTGCAGGGCTTTGCATGTTTTTTTGCATGATCTATGCATGCATAAAGTTTTTGTCTATTTAAAATTGAGTGTGATGCACTTCTGTTTTTTAAAGCCTACCATCTTGGACAGGAGGAGACTGACTGGTTTGAAAAGCCACGAGATGTCCGTGGTTCCCGCCATTATAGTAGTAGCTCATCTGGGAGGCGTGGGCATGTCAAACACACATACCATGACTATGATGAACCCCTAGAGGAAGATCATTGGCCACAAGATGAATATGGTCACTCTCGCCATACATCCTCGCGAGAGCATCGTCACTATAGCAGTGGAAGTTCTGGTAGAAACACTTTCTCCCGTCACACCGATGAGCCTCGTTCTTCTCGCTCATCTCGCTCATCAAAGGACACATCCACGCGGCATGATTCTCGTTCTATGTTGTCATTTTCAGCAAAGAAAGGAGACGCTCGCTCTCAGGGTTACCACTCATCTGACTACTCTCGTGAACATGCTGGGCACCACCATGGCTTACGCACTGGGAAACCGCACTCTTCCCAGCAACACGGTTCTTCCAGCAGGAAGCAACAGGAAAACCAAGGCCATTTATCATCTTCTAGACAGATTGTTTCAGCTGGCTCAGGGCAAAGGGCTGCAAGTGGAACATCTAACTTAAGCAGGCAGGCTGGGTCCCAGCAACCAGTGGAAGCACCACAGCGAACACAGTTACAACAGCAGGCACACACATCAACAGCTAGGCCTGGACAGCAGACAACTGCAGCCAGTTCTGTGCAGTCACAGTCAACACATATCCAGCAGTTTCAAGCCAAACCAGGTCAGACAATTGCTGCAACACGGGCCCCTGCTACAGGAATGCAACCAACACTTACTACAGTAAGTAGTCTTTCAACCTGGGTGGTTAGCATGGTCGCCTCACAGAAAGAGGTTCCTGGGTCTTTTTTTGTTATTCTGTGAGGTTTTCTCCCCTTGTTTGTATACGTTTACTCGGGCTTCCCCCCTCAGTCTAAAAACTTGTACATTAGATTAATTAGTAACTCTAAATTGCCATAGGAGTTAGTGTGTGTGATTGTCTATGTGTAATTGACTGGAGGCCTGTCTGGCTTAAACTACATTGTATTTTACTTGTTATAATTAGGTTTTTGTATATATTCTAAAAAAAGTGAGTTTTTCAGTAAGAATTTTTAATTACAGATGTCAAATTTCTAAGTTAAGGAACAGCATGGCTAAAGTGAGCAGAGCATCTATAGAGAAGACCCAGTGAATAGAATTTAAGAGGGAGTACAGGGCCAGCGCACATAGGGTGGGAGGCAGGGGCACACCCTAGACAGGTCGGCAGTCCATTGCAGGGCCACACATAGATGATCAACCACACACACACACACACACACACACACCCACACACACACACACACTCACTGCTATAGGCAATTTCGAGTACATGAGCATGAAAATACATACAAACTTTTCACAAAAAGAATCGAAATCAGGACATTCTTGTTTTGAGGTGACCATAATTTTGCTTGGGGGAGAAGATAAATTAAGAAATTAAGAAGTAAAGGACCTAGTAGAGAAGCTTGGGAGAAACAACTAATAGAGAAAGTTTACGCTTACTCTTACCAATGTCATTTTTTAAATACAATTTTTTTTGAGAATTTTCAAAAATGTGTTACTAAGGTGAGCATGGATCTGTGCTGGAACTACGTTTTCAAGGATTTTGGAAATAAAAGCAAAATTTGGGATGGGAGTTATCTAAATTGTTTGGGTTTGTTTCAGGTTTCTTAAAACTTTGTGTTATAGTAGGTTATAGTATATTGTAAAAGAGCATCGGCATTTTTAATCTGATGCATGCAGCTACTGGGACACAGGTAGTACATCAGTGGTGTGGTGTGGTGTGTGAAAACTTTGTAGATTAAAGTAGTTTTAAAACAACATGTGCAGCTGCATTATGAATTATCTGCAGAGGACAAGGCTAATTGCCCACAGAGGTAGACATACCAGGAGCGAGTTGCAGTAGTCTAGCCTAAAGATTACAAAAGACTGCACCAGCAACTGAGTGGCCTGATTAGATAAGAATTGTCAAATCCTCCTGTTATGAAGGATAAATCTGCAGGATTGTACTACATAAGCAACATGTGAGGAAAAGGATAATTGATCATCCATAGTTACCCCAAGGTTCAAGGTTATTGACAGATCTTGGGATGGGGGAAAAATGTAGCTTTTGCAAGGGTTTTAGCTGGTGCGCTGCTATCCATAAAGTTACATCTTCCAGGCAAGTGGAGAGCTTGGAAAACGCTGTGGTGTGATGGAGGAAAAGAAAGGAAAAGACAAGTTGAGTGCCTTCCAAGTAGGAAGCAAATCATTTAATGCTGTTCCACAAATAAGATGAATGAATGAATTTGAATGAATGAATGAATAAGACTTTTGATAGTGGACAGCAAGATCTTGTGGTCGACCATATTAAATGCAGCTGAAAGGTCCAAAAGGATAAGGACAGATGGAAGTTTGGAGGATAAACAAAGACATCATTGTGAACAGCTCACTTAGCATGGAAGCATTCATAGTTTCTAATCTAAGTCTCTTGACTTGTATTGCATTAGTAAAGTAAAAGCTGCAGTCTTGATTGGGGTTTCTTTCTTATTACTTTTATCCATCTCCAAAATGGTAAGGGCATGTTCAATATTTCCCTGTAGAAGTATAGACCTTCTATAGTTTTTGAAGCTCCTCTGGTAGCAGACCTTTTTGGAATTTGGGGATTATGGGGACACCAGAATCTGTTTGCCTAAAGCAGTGCATCCTTTTTGTTCCACAGGTTAATGTTAAATACGAAGGGGAAATCTTTAGGTATTTTACAATCTAAACGAATATACATTCTGAGAAACAGAATCTAATTCCAAAATTAATTATTAATCTACGCTTTTTAAAAAATAATTCTTTTGCTGTGTTGTTACATCTAAGTAAATAAGGTAGCAAAGTCTGTCTTGCATTGCTGGTTTCTCCAGAGGTTCCAAATTTTACTTTAGTTTAAAGTCTTTAAGGGGAGCATTTTTATAACTACTTGCGGATGACCCTTAAAGGCGTTGCCATTTTCATCACAATATTTAGCATAATTAAAATACTAGAATCACAAAGAGTGGTGGAATCAATTTTAGTTTATTATGAGAAAAGCATGACTGTGCTAGCAATCGATGAATTTAGGCTTTTTTTTACTAAGTAGGTTTTCATATTTAATTAATTAACAGTTCTGGATGTAGATACTGAACATCTTGATTGGCAATATGTTAATAAATGGTTTTAATGGTAATTGCATCTGTAAACTGACCAAAGCACAATAGTTTCTGCTTTCCCTGGGCTTCACATTATAACACTTCTTTCGATACATCAGTGTTACATGCAAATGCTGCTTAACATGACATTCATCTGGACTCTTACAGGCAAAATCTGAGTCTGTCGCCACTACTGTTACTGCAATTGGAGCAAAAGCAACCACCGCACAACCAGCCAAAGCATCACAGCCTCCATTGACAGGAATAGGTAAATGTATAGACATAAAGCACACACACCCACACAATTAATTTTTTAAATCTTAATGCTTACTGGTTGCAAAACACTGTTGCCAGTGGGCTTCTTGTAGCTAGGTCACACAGATCAAAAGTTTTTAATAGCCAGGCTTTATGCTATAGTTGTGCTGGAGATC
The DNA here is from genome assembly GCA_026260075.1 of Sisor rabdophorus. Classification (NCBI taxonomy): domain Eukaryota; kingdom Metazoa; phylum Chordata; class Actinopteri; order Siluriformes; family Sisoridae; genus Sisor; species Sisor rabdophorus. The sequence goes on along the minus strand of JAOTQW010000028.1, from coordinate 3,842,378 downwards.
TACAGTCCAATCTGGCAACACAAAAATCGCTCAGTGCATTATAAAGAAATTTTTTTCATAATGATTGATAATACATAAAGCTTACCCACAAATACCCAGAAAAACAAGCTGTGGTTTTTGTAAAATACATATGTGTGTGATGACGCCTATATTTACCATAATACCTAAGGACATTTCACAGTAAAAAACATTAGACTTAGATCTTAAGAAATTTGTAACATGCCTGTATATATAAATAGAGGTTAATTGATGTTTGCTCTCTGTCTTTGAGTATCATAAACCTGCCTGCTCTTTGAAGGCTCTAAAGCAACTCCAAGACCTGTTGCTACAGCTGCCCAGCCTGGAATGGAAGGAGAAAGTATGTTCTCTAAAATATTGCCTGGAGGTGCTGCTGAACAAGCTGGAAAACTGGGAGAAGGTAGTATATGATATAAATATGCTTTTTAACTTTTAACTACTGAGTAAAAGTCTTAATACTACTACAGGTGGTAGCCAGTCTGTAGCTATAGCTGTATTTGCACTGACGGTCTTGGTTCCTTATTCGAAGTTTGTAAATATATCAAAATACAGATTTTTTTCACAAATAAAATTACATTTTCCGAATCTGACCCATATCTGATAGGGTAGATGTAGTGACTGGAAAAGGATGTACAAACGCTGTGATACTTACTTAAATTTTTCGCAATTCAGAAAAAAAAATTAGATAGTTCATGTTGCAGTAGGGCGGCGCGGTGGCGCAGTGGTTAGCACAGTCACCTCACAACAAGAAGGTCCTG
>JAOTQW010000028.1:3821151-3837057 GCA_026260075.1 Sisor rabdophorus | reverse complement strand
AGGGGGTATACCCTGGACAGATCGCCAGTCCATCGCAGGGCCACACACACACAACTACGTGCACTCACATTCACTCCTATGGGCAATTTAGAGCCACCAATTAGTCCTTGACCCCTAATCCTCCAATCCGCAGACCAACATCTTAACCACTGCACTCCCACCTCCTCTTTCTCTATTCTATAGTTTATTGTTGCATAACATAAATGATGTATGTTGTGGTATCTCAAGCTTAGCAAAACACAGCAACAAGAAGGGTAGAGGTCTTTGATGTGCTGCTGATAAAAAATGGGCATGATTGTCTAAGAGGGCTTGACCTAGTAAAAGTGAGACACTGTCCAGGCAACCCAGTAAACTGTTCCAAGCTTTGTCAGAAACCAGACATTTAGAACAGAGTGAAAAACAGAATTAGATGTTTTGCTGACTTTTAGTCTGGAAAAAAAACCATTGATGTTGCTTAGACTAATTGTCAGAGACTCTAAATGAAATCTAAATAAGTTTGATTGGCTGTCACCCTTTAGCCCTGAGATACGCTTCACTTCCATCCATTGGTTTCGAATGGCACTGAACTTGAATGACCAGCACAGTAGTAACTCTGGGAAAGATACAATGTTTATTTATGGTTCAGTGCATCAACTAGTTATAAATTAATTTTAATATAATGAATAAACGGGCGGCGCGGTGGCGTAGTGGTTAGCATTATTGCCTTACAGCAAGAAGGTCCTGGGTTCGAATCCCAGGCACAGGGTCTTTCTGTGCGGAGTTTGCATGTTCTCCCTGGACTTGCGTGGGTTTTCTCCGGGTACTCCGGTGGAAATATGACTCTCGTGAGTGCATGCTGTCTGTGCTAACATGAGGCCATGACTACACAAAACAAACAAAATGGCTGCTGCATTCAAGTATCATGTGTTGTAAAGATAATATTTTGTATATATTGGCCAGTCCTCACTGATTAACAAAATTGTGGCTAATGCTTTTTTACTTTTAATTTAAGAGTGGACTCAGCGGGATCTGGAAAGGAATGAGATTGTTAAATTTTGCCGGCAGTACATTGTCTTTCATGATGACAACTTAATAGTCTACTCTGGGCCCTCGGGTAACTGCACAGAAATCAAAGGAGAGTAGGTTTCTGAGATTGCTGTAATTTTTTTTTTATCTTTGCCATATGAGCATTTTGCACACTATATTTTCCTAATCTATCTGTGCTTGTGTCCAGGCTGCTGTGTCAGGACTCTCCTTCTGGAGAGATGAAGGCTGTAGTAAGAGAGACTTCTATTAAAGGAGAGGAAAAACAATTTCTTGAGGTGAGCCATTGTATATGTATCTCTGGATTTGCATCTGAAATAGTTGTGTCTATCATTGAAATGTTGGTTTATTCAGTGAGAAACAGAATAACAAAAAATCTAGTAAAATACATTTTATGTATAAAAATTTTAAATTGATTTCCATTAGAATTAGTAAAAATAAACATTTAATTCCTACACAGGTAAGAAACTTAGATTAGAAGCATTGTCTTTAAGAGACTTTTTAAAAGGGAACTTTCTTAAAGTGAGTTCTCCTGATCTCAGCTTTTTTCCTGTAAAAAAGGCACCTGCTTACAGAACCAAATAGTCAGTCCAAACAAGACCAATGAGGTATCTAAGCATGCCAAGGCCATAATTGTAGACCTGCACCAGGCAGAAATGGGCAACCAGACCATCGCCAAGCAGCTAGGTGAAAACAGTTTGTCCAATTCGCAAATAACTATCTCCCTCAGTCTGGGGCTCCATGCCCTATCTCACCTAAGTGGAGTTTTGATTATCATGAGAGAATATTTATGCGAATATAAGTACCCCAGAACTACATAAAAGAATTTTGTGATGATTCCAAAGGAAGCTGAAACCAAAGTCGGCAAAAAAAACAAAAAACAGTTAGTGTAACATTATCTACAACAAAAAAACAACAACACAGCTTTAAGGATGGTGTAACACTCCAGATAATACATAAAACAGTTCTGACTGAGAGTAAAAATTGTGTGATGTGCAAAAGAGGATTAGGGTGTCCTTGCATAAACAGAATATTTATTTACTTAAGTATGTACTACATTTTAGTAACTTCATACTTTCAGACTATTAAGAAAGTAATTTATATATTTATGGTTAAAATGAAGGAAAATCTGATGGGCTACATCCACCAATTTGATATTCACGTGTGAGTATGTCACAGAAGCATGAATTTCAAGTTGGATAATGTTTAACTTAATGTAAAACGTGTGGAATTTAACTACAATGGAACATTCTTTAAGCAATTAAGCTACTCAAAACACTTGAAAATGCAGCGTCACCACTTCATGGGGAAAATTATGGCAGTACAGTTCCTTAACAGAATTGAGTGAAATGCTAAACATTTAGGACGGAAAGCGAGTTTAGCAGTACCAGTGTTGTTTACCCAACAATTGATCTAAGATACAAGGATTGGAACAAAATCCCTGCCAACTACAAGAAACCTCTGCTATCTGTGACTGACAAAAGTGGTTTTAAAATTATTCTGTCTACCATTTAAATTATAGACTGATCATTTCTTTGTCAGTTGACAAACATACACATTTTGGCATGGGATTCGTTATTATTTTTGCTTACTGTGCTGCCCCCTAACATCTAAAACTTGATGGAGAGCACAGAGAATTTGCTGCTAGCAATAACCTAAGCACTCATCTAACCAACACTAAAACAAACCCTTGCAAGACCAAAGAAAACAAAAAGAGATATCTCAAGAGATGTACAAATAATTCCACGTTATCCACATGTACCATGACAAAAATATCAGTACTCTGACTCTTAAAATATGGTACCTTTACATCCTTAATATATCCTGCCCAGTCATTTCTGATGAATGTTTATATTAATATTTTATTGTTATTTTTTCTACAGTATAATATTGTGAATAATTTCTTAACCTTAACTACACACACTGGGTAATTTTCAGATCTGGCATAGGAACATTAAGATAAAAAGTCTCAACTTGACTGCATTGAAAAAGCATGGCAAAGTATATGAAGATGGTAAGAGCCTTAATTTTTTTTTTTGCATTTATGATACATACATATTTAAAAAAATTGTTTTTGTAGGCCATTAGTTTTTTTGTGCCACCAAGGGCATTTACATTCCTTTAACAACTAATACTATATTAGTATATACTAATACTATCCTCACAGTATTATAAACTGGTACATTTAAATAAGTGAATTAATAAATTTATTAATTTCATTAATTAATCCAAGAATCAATTCAAGAAACTTTTTGGTTTGGAGATTTTTATTTAAGAAATCTTTTTCTTATATTTTATGTAGAACATTTTGGCTGCTTAATCTGGTCTCATTCTGAGACGCATCTTTTATATGTGGCTGAGAAACAACGTCCCAAGACCGAGTCCTTCTTTCAGGTTTCACCCCCAATATGAATATAATAATGAAATGAATTTTCAGTAAAAAAAAACTTTTTACTTTTTTTTTTGTTTTTTGATTTTTATTTACATTTTCTGCAACAGTCACAGTCTGAATCCAGTTTTCTTGGTGATGATGAGGAGGTAATAAAGACAGAAAATACTGTCAAGGTAAAAGAAATATAATGGTATATTAAAAATTGCTGTTGGTTGTCAGTAAAGCAAAATTAATATACAATAAATGAAAACACAATTTAAATATATTCATGAAGATGTTATTAAAATACATATACAATCATGAAACAAACGCTCGTAAAAACACAAAAAGAGTTCACAAAAAGTGGCTGCAAGGGAATACAATAAACAACTGATTGATGTGAATAAATATTATTTGTTATTCTTAATCCTGATTAAAGTGGTCAGTTAATTTACTGAGAATGAAAAAAAAACCCCTTCTCTCCAGTTTTAAACTGACACCAAAATCTTACTCGGGATTTGACTGTGGTGTAAAGCAAAAAATTACCATATTAATGTATATCTTTATAATATATAATAACTATATTTCATTCATTAATTCATTCATTTACTAATCTTCTATACCTGCTTATTCTCTAACTTGGTGTCACGAGGGTCTGCCAGAGCCTATCCTAGCGCACATAGGGTGAGAGGCACCCTGGACAGGTCGCAGTCCATCGGAGGGGCACACATACAAACAATCACACACACCCACACTTACTCCTACTTATGCTTTTATTGTGTTATTGTGTATATAACATATGTTTTTTTAATGTTTCAGGGTAACCAGTTTGTTTATTATGAGGATTGGGGTGAGGCTTTGGTTAGTAAAAGCGCACCTGTACTTTGCATTTTGGATATTGAAGGCAATAATGTTTCTGTCTTGGAGGGAGTACCAGATGATATTTCCCCTGGACAGGTGGGTAAGTGTGTAAGTTTAAATCTGCGAGTGTTGATTTGTGTGTTAGTGGGTGTGAGTCAGTAAGTGGGTGAGTGTGAGTAAGTGTGTGAGTGAGTGAGTGATAATCTGTGAGTGTAAATCTGTCTGTGTGAGTGAGTGTGTATGAGTGTAAGTGAGTGAGTGTATGAGTAAAAATCTGAGTGTAAATCTGTCTGTGGGTATATGAGTGAGTGTGTGATTGTGAATCTGTCTGAGTGAGTGCGTGAGTGCGTGATTAAGTGAGTGCGTCATTGAGTGCGTGATTAAGCAAGTGTGTGTGTGCAAGCGAGGGACTGCGTGTGCGCAAGTGACTGTGCGCGAGTGCAGATGCGAGTGCATGTGTGAGTGAGCGCGTAATTGAGTGCGTGAGTGACTGTGTGCGAGTGACTGTGTGCGAGTGCTTGTGTTTCAGTGCTTGCGAGTTCATGCGTGTGTGTGTGCATGTTTGTGATTGCGTGGTTATGTGAGTGTGTGTGCGCGCGTGTGTGTGCGCGAACAGTCAACAGCTAACTGATTTTGGGTTCTGTTCTCTGTACAAACAATTCTCCCACAGGCATTCTGGGCTCCTAATGACACAGGTGTGGTATTTGTGGGATGGTGGCACGAGCCATTTAGATTGGGCCTAAAACACTGCCCTAATAGACGGTGAGAGAGAAATAACTGTATATTTCTTGTTTGTTCTTGTGGTAAATACATGTTCACTGAAACATTTTAAACCTGTGAATGAGATTAAAATGTTGATTTTTAATTTTACTTTTAGTTGTATTGTACTTTCAGATTCCGTTTAAGCAAAAGAATTGCCCTTTTTGAAACAACTGTAAACCTTAGTTTAAATTAGCTTTAGATATATACTGCGCTCCACATTATTATGCAAATTGTGTTTAAAGGTCACAAAGTTCATTTTTTGTCAGTTTTGTCAGATTCTTCGCACTTTAATTTCAGAACCCACATAGGTTCGAGCAGATAAAGTCACAGTGAGGAAGATTTCTGCCAGACAAATGTGTCAGGTTAAGTGAGCAGCTCATAAAATTCCACTGCAAAGCAGCAAACAGGTTTTCAAAGCTTCTGGTGTCTCTGAAGTGCCAAAAACATCAAGGACCCTCAAAAGGGTTGCAATTATGAATAAACCCTTAACCAAAGCTTAGAAGCAGAAACACCTGTAGTGGGCCTACATGTACATGAAGACTAATTTCCAAACAGTGATAAGTGCCATGCTACCCTGGATGGTCCAGATGGATGGAGTAATGGATGGTTGGTGAACGGCCACCATTTCCTGACAAGGCTGCAATGTCAGCAAGGAGGTGGTGGCGTCATGTTTTGGGCAGGAATCATGAGGCTACAGCTGGTCAGTCCCTTTAGGGTCCATAAAGGTGTAAAAATGACCTCTGTGAAATATGTGGAGTTTCTCACTGACCACTTGTCAGTTGCGTGGTACAAAAAAACCCCTGCATTTTGTAGAAAGAACATCTTTATGCATGACAAGGAACTATCCCATGCTGCAAGGAATACCTGTGCATCATTGACTGCTATAGGCATAAAACAAGAAAACCTCATGGTGTGACCCCGATCCTCCCCTGATCTGAACCCCATTGAGAACCTTTGGAGCATCATAAAGCAAAAGATATATGCAGGTGGGAGGCAATTCATATCAAAACAGCATCTCTGGGAGGCTATTCTGACATACTGCAAATAAATTCCAGCAGAAATCATACAAACTCTGACAACTTTTGTGGGTGCCAGAATTGTAAAGCTCATATCCAATAAGAGCTCCTATGTCAAAATGTAATTTGGCTTGTTACGATATTTTTGATTGAAGGAGCTCTTGATTTTACCAAATATAATTTGAGATGCTGTCATTCCCAAACACTTCCACATTCTTATAATACAGCTCACAGCGGACTGTGGAATATTAGGAAGCGAGGAAATTTTATGACTGGACTTGTTGCACAGGTGGCATTCTATCACAGTTCCATAGTCTATTTTACTGAGCTCCTGGAAGCAACCCATTCTTTACAAATGTGTATAAAAACAGTCTGCATGCCTAGATACTTAATTTTATACACCTGTGGCCATGGAAATAATTGGAACACCTGATTCCCATTATTTGGATAGGTGAATGAATACTGGCAATATTGTGTAAAAGAAAATAGTGCCCAACAAGAGAAATTTAAAAACATCGATTTTGGAACAATGCTATGGCAACAATTTTTGACAACATACTGGATAAACTGACAGTATTTTTTTTTAAAATTTGTTTCTATATTGTGCCTTTTTAAGATTTTTTTTCTGTTTTTAGCCCTCAGTGTGTTTTAGTTTGTGAGCTTTGTTGACATGAAATTGGAGATTATGAACACATTCATGTAAAAACTGTGCTTGACTATATTAATTATTTCTTTCATAAATTATTCTTTTGTGTAATAGGTCCTCTCTTTTCTATGTGGATCTCACTGGTGGGAAATGTGGTATGCATTACATTTTTACACAAAATTAAATGATAATGTTGTGTTTTGGGTATTATACCTACATCTCTTTCTTCTTTTAGAACAGTTATCTAACCCAGCCGCAGTCTGTTCCCCCCGTCTAAGTCCAGATCACTGCCGTATTGTCTATTTCGAGTGTGATGTATATGGTCCACATAACCAATGCAACAAGCTCTGTATGGTATGTTTTTCTTTATTTTTTGTTAAGCCGGAAATAATGCATAATAATAGTTTTTGCACTTGAATTATTGTAGTATGACTGGTATACGAAGAAGGTGACAGTTGTAGTTGATGTGATCAACAGGAGCAGAGGAGGTATATTGCTATACAGTCATTGTACAAATATTCATTGAATGATTTACAATATTAATGTTTTTTTCTAATTTGTATGCAGATGGCTTCTCTGGTATCTACAGCTTTATGCTGTCGCATCAGTGTTGGTCAGCTGACAGCCAGAGAGTTCTTATCTCCTCTGCCCAGAGAAGCCGTAAGGTACAACCAGATACTTGGTAGATTTTTTGCTTATTGTCTATAAATCGGCGATAGTGGCGAATGACAGCAACTCAACATAATAATTTTAAAATACACAGTTAAAACTAATATCAAAATACTCAGTTACATGTTGCTTTTGGTGTCCACCAAATATGGAAAAACACAGTTGTCTAAAATGTTTTTGTATTTTGTAGCATTACATTATTTCTTCATTGGAGCTAAGAGGATCCAACACTGTTCCAGCATGACAATGACCCTGAGCAATAAGCCCCTGAGCTCCATTATCACATGCTGTGTTATTATTATAATGAAAAACCCCCACCAGTTTTAGGCACAACCAATACTGAACACCACTTTGGGGAACACCGACTGCACTCTAGACCTTCTTACCTGACATAAGTGTTCTCACTAATACTAAATGTACTCAGAAGTGAAAAGTATTAATACAATAGTGGAAAAAATAAATACATTTTAAATATAATTTTACATTTGAAGTTGACATTTCACATATAATGTTTTTGTAAATTTCTGGATAAAATTGTTACTCATTTGTATTTTTTTAGTTTGTGTCTGTTTGTGTTTTGTTTTTTAGGACATCTTAGTGGTTGATACTTCCACAGGACATGTTACATCTCTTACCTTTAGTGGGTGCTTTGTTCTTATATTGTTACACATACTTTCCCCCATAATTCTGTCTAGTTATAATGATTTGTTTTTACTTTTAGAATCAGATATGGGAAGTTGGTATTTGCTGACTATCCATAGGGATTTGATGGTGGTCAGCTGCTCATCTCCAAACTGTCCTCCAAGACTGGTAAAAAACCCAAACAAAATTATTTGTTATTAAATCCTTAGACAATTATGTGGCAGCAGAGACACAGACATCTGGTTTGATATATCTAAGTTACTCCTAAACTTAATTAATTTCATGAACCACCACAAAGACCGCCAAGTGAAAAAATAAAATGGGCCTCTGAACAAGGGCCTTAACCATCAATTTTCATCTGATAATCCAAAAATACTCAAAAATACTAAAATGGTGTTCTTCTCAGCATTTTTTTCAAACAAGAGTAGATTTTTTGCCCAAAAGTTCTATTTTGGTTTCATCAGATCATATGACATTCTTCCAACCCTCTTCTAGATCATCCACATGCTCTCTAGCAAACTTGCTCAATTGGGCTCATTTTGACCCCACTGGGTGAGATCTTGCGTGGAGCCCCAGATTTGAAAGAGATTATCAGTAGTCCTGTATGTCTTCCTTTTTCTAGTAATTGCTCCCACAGCTGATTTCTTCACACCAAGCTGCTTACCTATTGCAGATGCAGTCTTCCCAGTCTGGTGCAGGTCTTATTTTGTTTCACAAGTGTGTGAGAGACGTAAATCTTGCTTGGTTCTAGGTGATCAAATACTTTTTTTCTATCATAATTTGCAAATAAATGATAGGCCTAACTTGCACAATTAATGGCTGACTAAATATACTTCACACAAAAAAATCTCCTGCCCTGGTATTGAACCAGGGACATTCTTGTTGTGAGGAAACGGTGCCAAACACTGTGCTACCCAATTTTGTAAAAAAATTTTGTCTCTAGAGGGTGGGCTTTCTGCCAGCACGTGGCTCAGAGGAAGAGGTTTCCTGGGTGACCCTAGAGGATGCTCAAATGCAGCCTGAAATTGACTGGCAGGTACTTAGTTTCAACCCACCAATTGATGAGGACAACAAACAATACCGTGAGTTTGGATTACCCATTAACTGTTCAAACATACTGAAAAATGCAGGCATATATTTGTACATAAGGAATTGCTATATTTGCAACAAATAAACCAAAGATAACCAATAGGTAATAAGCTGTTGTGTTTGTGTACAATGTAGGAATGAGCCATTCACTAGCTACATTGTGTACATGAGGTCCAAAATCACTTTGGATCTGTGTCCAAGGTATCGATTGTAGCTGGGTATAGATCTCCAGCACGCTACAAATTTGCATGTGTCTGCTTAAACAGTCAGAAACAAACTCCATGAGGGTGGTATGAGGGCCCGACGTTCACAGATGGGGGGTTGTGCTTACAGCCCATTCACAGTGCAGGATATTCGGCATTTGCCAGAGAACACCAAAATTGGCAAATTTAATAAGAAGATTTCATTCATTCAGATCTAAGATGTGGTATTTTATTGTTCTCTTTATTTTTTTGGTGTACTGTATATACAAAAAAGCAACTTTTAAGCTACAACATCAACATTAGTCTTAATCAGGATGGGGAAAAGGGTTATGACAGCTGGATCTTTAACTCTGTTTTTATGCTAAGATGAATGTAAATATATATCTATAATTATAATGCAATTAAACTTTAAAGAAAAAAATTCAGCTGTTTTTCCATATCTGGACTATAGAACTTAATTTATTTAAGGTATATTTAAGGAAAGGGCGGCACGGTGGCCTCACAACAAGAGGGTCCTGGGTTCGAATCCAGGGCTCGGGGTCTTTCTGTGCGGAGTTTGCATGTTCTCCCAGCGCTTGCGTGGGTTTCCAAGTTAAATTTAAAAAATCTCCCGCTCTATTTTCCCCTCACCCCAAGATACTTAAACTTCTCCACTTGAGGCAAGATCCTTTTCAGGCTGAGAACCATGGCCTTGGACTTGGAGGTGCTGATTTTCATCCCAGTAACTTTAGCCTACACTTCCCCAGTGAAAGACGTGTTAATGGTGTTATTATTGAAGTACTCCCTCCACCATCCTACAATATCCCCAGTAGATATCAGCATGTTTCCACCGAATTTCTTTGAGGCCGTCTAAAAGTTTTTCTCTATGGCCTTACTGAACTCTTATCAGACCCGAGTGTTTGCCTCTAAGACCACCCGAGTTGCAGTCCTGCCCTGCCGGTACCTGCCCAGCCGGTACCCGTCAGCTGCCTCAGGAGCCCCACAAGCCAGCCAGGCCAGATAGGACTCCTTTTTTAGCTCTTCCCAACACCAGAGTAGTAGAGTTCCAGACCCCAGACTATGCGTGGAGGTAAGCCCAACTCTATCTAGTCAGTACCTCTCAACCTCCCGCACAAGCTCTGGCTCTTTACCTCCCAGCGAGGTGACATTTCATGTCCCTTAAGTCAGATTCCGTGTCCGGGGATCGGGTCCCTGAGGCTCCTGCCTTTGACTGCTGCCCAATACACAAAGCACCGGCCCTTACGGTTCCTCCTGCAGGTGGTGGGCCCACAAGAGGTTGGCAAGTCGTTCCTTCAGGCTAAGCCCGGCCGAGACTTATGGGGTAAGACCCGGCCACCAGGAACTTGTGCTTGAGCCCCACCCGGGGCTTGGCTCCAAGGTGGGGCCCCGGTTGCGCCATACCGGGCGGCGTCACAGACCTTGGTTTATTCGTAGTCATTAAGGGGGTAGTTAAACTGCTCTTGGTCTGGCCTGTTCCCTAGGACTCCTCCCCTTCCCCTGTTTGCTTTGGGAAACCCTACTAGGGGCATGCATCCCCCGAGAACATAGTTCCTAGGGTCCTTCGGGCACCCTTCACCACATTAAGGTGGCAGTCTATAGAGGGGTGGTTATGGATTTAAAAAAGAAAAAAATATTATTATTATTCATATAATATAATATTACTTTTATTTAAAAAAAATATTTTTGCCTTTCTATAAGTGATTTCAGAAATGATAAAATAGTTATAAAATATAATCTCTTACATTTTGTTCTGTTGATCTTAACAAAAGTATTAAACATTTTTTTTCAGCTGGTCTGGACTTTGATGCCATTTTACTGAAACCAACAGATGCAAAAGAGGGAACTAAACTACCACTTCTTGTCAAGCCACATGGTCAGTTCTGAGAAATGTTTTTTTTTTGTTTTGAAGTTTCGAATATGGTACTTTGTTCGGTTGGGAAATGTTTCTTTGTTGATCTGTCCTGTTCTCCAGGTGGACCTCACTCAGTAATAGTTACGGAGTGGCTCTTAGACTCAGCAGTTTTTTGCAGGATGGGTTTTGGTGTTCTACATGGTAAGTATATTTCTGAAACAACTGGTGGTGTGTTCTAAATAAGGATCCTTAACTAACTATTCCTTAAACCCAGTTACAGACTATCCAGTGGATTTCTCTGAAACCAGGTTTTTTTCACAGGGAATTATTTTCAAATGGATCAAACTTTAATACAATTTATGAGCGAGTAAGCTCTCCTTTGAATAGCCAGAGTACATCTGTTTATTTTGCTCAAAATGTTCATCTGACAGGATAAACAGACACACAGCGGCTTCTCTGGAATATTGTGGCTTTTTGGCGGTTATATTATTATATTATTTTAAGCAGGAATTAAAACTTAGCCAGGACATTCCTACCGTGCACCTTTTGCAGAGAAGAGCAATTAAAAGAAATTATAAGAAAAGACAAGCTTTGATTTTGAATAGTGTTGACAAGCTCATACATAGTGATGCAGCCTGGTTTGTTTATCCGTTGGGTAAGATTGCTTGCACATTCTCCAGACTTCTTTTGCAATCAAGACCATCTAAACAAGCTATTCTTTTGGTGCATATCTGAGGGCTATTGCCTTGTTCACATATGTCTAAATGAATCAAACCAAAAAGGGAGAAAACAAAAGGTAGGAAACACACCAGGTTCTAAAACAAACACTTGGGTGTAAAAACAACCTAAGATAAAGTAAAGGGTACATAATGAGCACGTTGGTAATTGGTAGCTGAAAACGTTTTGTGACTGCTTGTGGTTCTACTCTAAATTAGATTTTGTGCTAATTATGTAAATGCTTATGAAATATTAAAATATTGCACTAGTATTTACCTTCTTCAAAATGTTTTAGTTAATTACAGAGGCTCGGTTGGCTATGGTCAGGACAGCATCTACTCCCTGCCTGGAAATATCGGCACACAAGATGTCAAAGATGTACAGGTAAAGACAGCATGTGTGAAGCAAGTTATAAATAATTATTGTTATTGCTATTGTTATCTATATAGTTTGGAACAATGCCACTGTTTGGAATTACGCATTAACTGTATGAAATTTATTAATCTATCTGCATTTTTCCTCTTTTGTATTTAATTACATTAATCATTTCTTATGCTTTTCTCTAACATGAATGATATTTCAGATGTTTTCCTTTACTGTTGTGCAGATGGGATATGACCCACTTTTTTGTCAATCAGTTTTTCAATTAAACAAAACTGAAAAACGTCAACTCAGGTGGATACCCATAGGGATTTATGATAACTGTGTATTTTAATTTCTGTAAACATAAAAATGAATAATATAATTATCAAAAAAATTTTAAAAGATTAAAAAAATTTTTTTTATCCTCTTAAAAAAAAACATTTTTTTAAAAATATGATACGGAAGCAAAAATAACAATAATTTCCCCTTCCTCCATTGCATCCACTGATTATCACATCATTTTTCTGATCTGCATTGGGTTGTTTTGTCGTGTATAACATAAATGCAGATATCGAATATTGTTCAGATTTTTTTAAAAAGCAGGTCATAGAGAGCAGTATGTCATAACAGTTGCAAAAATAACGAACATGGTTGTGTTTTTTAGGTGTTTACATACTTTTGATTATATATCATATGAAATGATAAATAAGCATGAATTCTAAAAAAAGTGACACTGATCTTATAATTTTATTCTTATGGTGCATTTTAGTTTGCTGTTGTGAGCGTTTTAAAACGAGGCAACTTCGACACAGAGAAGGTCGTTGTAATTGGTGGCTCCCATGGGGGATTCTTGGCTTGTCACCTGATTGGTCAATACCCAGACTTCTACAAAGCATGTGTTGCTCTAAATCCAGTCACCAACCTGGCATCAATGATTGGCAGTACTGATATTCCTGACTGGTAATAGGAAAACAGCTAGTCTGTCTCATTTTCTCTTTTTACGCTTTTGTAGTGTTTTTTTTTTTTATTTGAACTTTTGGTAAAAATATTTTGATCATTTGAAATGAACAAATTGAGGATTCTAATGTTCTAGGTTATGTGCATTTTTATATACCCATTTTACATAGTAAATTTCTAAATACACTATCTTACCTGACATTAGTGTCTGATCTCACTAATACTGTTAGAGCTGAATGAAGAGATATTTCTCATTCAAACTTCAAATTGAAGTGGTATGTTTTGCTAGAATAGTGGAGTCAAATAGCTAAATGGGAATAAATTTGGAATAAGATGTTTGAAATTGTATGTGTTTGTGATGTTCAGGTGAGCATAGACTGGCAATATAGTGTATCCTGATCTTTTTTATCGATCAGTTTTGTCTGATTTTTTTTCAGGCATTGAGCAATTAAGAGTTATATACTACCTCAGTGTTTTCTGTTTACTGTTGTCAACTCATAATGTTATCAAAATTTCTACATACAAGAAATTATATCAGAATGATTTGAAAGTAAAGCGTGTGGCAAATTGTTGTTTTGTAAAAAACAGCCACTGCTGTAATTGACTAAACATTTGGCATTTTTAATTGCATGTTTTACTAATTTTAACAGCTATAAAATGCAAACAAATAGCAAAACATTTACTGACATGTTCTGGAACCGCAAATAACCGCTGTGACGGGGCTAAACATACAGTGACATCAAAACAGGCATATTTTCTTCTCTGTAAGTGGAGGTGGAGCTAATTCACACTTTGTTATAAAGCAGAACATGCCAAATTCCAGTTTCATTCGTCAGAAACAAGTATACACTGTACAACATATAGTTTAATGTTTTTCTTTGCTTTGACTTCGGGTCTTTCCTGTTTTCTAATAAACAACTCAGTGCCTTAAACACTTGAGCCACCACTGCCCCTTCCACAGCTGACTGCCTTCAATATAAGCTGTTTATAGAGTAACAATAATGTTTTAAGTATTAAAACTTGCAGTATGTTTTAATGTTTTATGACCTCAAAAGATCAAAGGAAATTTGATTTGTCCGTTCATTACTGTCTTAAAATGAAAAACTATATATTTGCCTATAGAAAATGTAATTAAAAACTATTAGATTATTGTTGTACATTGTACATTATTTATTGTGAAATTAGAAAGTTTTCTTCTTCTTTTGGTGTTTTGTGGCTGTGCGCAGGTGTATGGAGGAAGCTGGATATAATTATAACACTAACATTATGCTGAGCCCATCTATGTTGGAGCAAATGTTAAACATGTCACCCATAAAACATGTCACACAGGTCAGTTTGTAGGGTTTTTTTATTCATTGTAGTTGCAATGCAAAGCTCAGACCGAATAGTAATATACTTTGTAACTTGCAACAATACTTTTGTGAAATATGGCTGAAATGTTACATTCAAAACATTTATACATTTAAACATCTTTAATTGGAAGTGTTTTACCTTTAGATGTGGATTATACCAGCATATGGTTGGGAAGGAATTTTAGCCCATTCTTTCTGGCAGAACTGTTTTAAATCTGTCATATCCCTTGAAAATCTCATTTATATGGCCCACTTAAAGTCAATCCATAGCATTTCTATTGGGTTAAAGTCTGGGCTCTGACTTGGCAACTCTAAAAGGCAGACTTATTTTTCTGAAACCATTCTGTTGTGGTCTTGCTCCGTTTTTTTGGGCTGTTGACATTCTCGTATTATCCTGAGAAATATCCTGATATACTTGTGAATTCATCTTCCCCTTAATGATTCCAAGCTAGCCAGCAAAGCCCAAATCATGTTTCCTCCACCATGCTTGCATACATAGTTTAAATTATGTTTTCATGCTGATATTTGATTCCCTTTCTATGCCAGATATAGTGCTATTTTTCCAAATAGTGAAATCTTAGTTTTATCAGTCCACAGGTGTCAATGCACTCTTCTGCAAAATTCTTGTGTGCCACAATGTTCTTTTCAGTGCCTTTTTTGTGTAATTATTTTTAGACACATTGTCTGTCCAATCCCTTTGATTAAGATAAAGACCAGATCACATTTTATGACAAATTTATTTAGAAAATAATGAAATTCCAAAAACCTTTTTCTTGCTACTGTATTTGTTTTTTTAAATTATTAATTGTTTGAGTATGGAAGTAGATCAAATCGACTTTCTTTATGCATGATTTTTAACCTTTTGGTAATAGTAGACAATTTAACAGACCTAAACTTACTCTAACCCTTTAGTATTTATTAACAATTATGCAACTAAAATAAAATGTGACTAATTAAAGCTGAAATATTACTCTATTCTTGCCTAAAACAAGAATTCAATTGTTTATTTTTGATAATAACAATTTCTGTGTCTCTCTGTAGGTAAAGACTCCTGTTCTGCTTACCGTAGGAACAAATGACAAACGTGTACCTAATAAGCAGAGCATTGAGTACTACAAAGCACTGAAGGCTTTGCAAGTACCGGTCAGGTAAAAAGGCTTTATAATGAATATTATATTATAAGGCCTGGTAATGTAATTTATAAAGATGATATTTTAACTATTAAGTTTTTAGTCCGGATAGTGTTCTTGCAATTACATATACATTTGCTTGTAATTTTGAAGTATATTTCAACTATGAGAAACAAAATGAGATAATAAATGTAAAAATTCATTTCATTTCATCTTCTTACCCGCTTATTCCCGAATCCGGGGTCACGGGGGT
>JAOTQW010000028.1:3810639-3821051 GCA_026260075.1 Sisor rabdophorus | reverse complement strand
CCAGGACCTTCTTGTTGTGAGGCGACCGTGCTAACCACTGCACCACCGCGCCGCCTAAATGTAAAAATACATTGCTTTATTTTTAAAGAATTTATTTGTAAATGATGGTGGAAAATAAGTAGTTGGTCAATGCCAAAATTCAGCTCAATACTTTGTTGGCAATTACAGAGGTCAATAGATTTCATTCACAAAGGTTTTCACACATGTTGCTGGTATTTTGGCCCATACCTCCATGAAGACCCCTCTAGAGCAGTGATGTTTTGTGGCTGTCGCTGGGCAACACACTTTTAACTATCTCTTTTAACTTTTCAAAATAAGTTCTATTTTGATTTCGTCTGACCATATGACATTCCTCTTCTGCATCATCCAAATGCTCTCTTAAAAACTTCAGACGGGCCTGGACATGTAGTGGCTTAAGCAGGGGGCACTACAGTATTTGAGTCTCGGCCGGCGTAGTGTGCTACTGATAGTAGCCTTTGTTATTTTGTTCCCAGCTCCCTGCAGGTCATTCACTAGGTCCCCCTTGTGGTTCTGAGATTTTTGCTTACCGTTGTTGTGATAATTTTTACTCCATGGGGTAAGATCTTGTGTGGATTTTCAGATCAAGGGAGAATATTAGTGGTCTTGTATGTCTTCCATTTTCTAATAACCCCACAGTCGATTTCTTTACACCAATTCAGATACAGATACCTGAAGATACAGATTACAGATTTCCAGCCTGGTGCAGGTCTACAGTTTTGTTTCTGGTGTTCTTTGACAGCTCTCTGGTGTTAGCCATAGAGTTTGTGGTGTGACTGTTTTAGGTTGTGGCAAGGTTTTTTTTATAATGACAACAAGTTCAAACAGGTGCCATTAATACAGGTAACGAGTGGAGGAGAGAGGAGCCTCTTTCAGAAGAAGTGACAGGTGAAAGAACCAGAAATCTTGCTTGTTTGTAGGTGACTAAATGCTTATTTTCCACCATAATTTGCTAATACATTTTTAAAAAATCTGACAGAAAATCTGTGATTTTCTCTTATTTTTTTTTCTCATTTTGTCTCTCGTAGTTGAGGTATACCCATAATGAAAATTACAGGCCTTTCAGATTTTTTTGTGGGAGAAATTGCACAATTGGTGGCTGACAAAATACATATATATGTGTGTATATATATGTGTATATATATATACATGTGTTTTACCTCACAGCCTTTCTCCAGAATGGATAAGATTTATTAGTTTTCTACAAATTCTACAAACAGAACCCTTTAATAATGATGACAATTTTTAAAAATTATTTGCTAATTTATTTAAAAAAAAAACCTTTGCCATGAAAACCTCTTTAGCTCAGGTGTTAATGTTTAGACTGATCATCCTGATCAATTCACATGTCACTTTTCACCTTTTTTATAGCACAAAACAGCTTTACAGAAACAGTATATACAGTGAAAACTCACTAAAAACACTCAGTTTAGTTTAACTACAATTTGTAAATTAAGAGTCCTTTGTTTGGCAAGCCAGAGGCAACAGCGGCAGGAAACCAAACTCTATCGGTGACAGAATGGTAAACATTGGAAGAAATGTGGCTCAGTCAGTGGATCAATTCTCCTTTGACCAGAGAAAACAGTAGGTTAGTCCATGGTGCAATATAGTTTCGGTGTCCTTTTTTGGATAGCCATCTGGTCATTACCGGGAAACCGGTAAGTCCTCTGGGACGTATCTTTCTGCATTTATGTGGTAAATTCTGTTGACTGGATGCGATTTGGAAAGTACACTCATTAAAAGTGCATGTTAAAGCTAAAGCCAAGACATAAAGGTATGAAATCTAGGCGCAGTGGCCCCCATCATCCATAAATGAAAGAAGATTGTAACCACAAGGACTTGTGCTAGAACATGACGGCTGCCTGAACTGAGCGATTAGGTTAAAAGGGCACTTCATAAGAAAAACTGCCCAAAAAATGGTATGTCAATCTTGTAGCATTATATTTAAGAAGATTTGTAAAAAGCTGTGTTAAAGGTGCTTCTATAAAGTATTGAGCATTTTATGTAACACTAACAGAAAAAAATGTAGAAAAAGTGAAGCGCTTTAAATATCTTCCAGATGCACTGTATTTGCATTAAATATGATTGTATTGTTTTCTGAATTTGTGTTTTTTTATTAATAGGTTGTTGTGGTACCCAGATAACAACCACTCCCTGTCCAAAGTTGATGCTGAATCAGATGGGTTTATGAACACTGCACTGTGGATCATCCAGCACCTCAATCTATAATAACCAGGCACTAGGTCTTATAATGGCATTGCATATTCAAAATTGTAATTATGAGTAATCACAAACCCCAACTTGATATAAAAATAAATGGGATTTACATTTATAATTTAGCAGACGCTTTAATTCAAAGTTGCTTTAAATAATTAAGCAGCTCAATACTGTTACAGATGAAAGAATAAAAACCCCAAAACTGTTAAAAAGATCAACATAGATAAAAAAATTAAGATGACAAACGTGTACCTAATAAGCAGAGAATTAAGTACTACAAAGCACTGAAGGCTTTATATAATGAATGTTATACGCCCTGGTAAAGTGATTTATAAAGATCAAAATGATTGGCCTTGTTAGTATTCAAAACTTTTAAATGTTTTACTAAATAAATAAATACTAGGCACTGTGGCATTATGGTTAGTATGGTTACTTCACAGCAAGAAGGAGGAGTAAGGGTGTGGAGTTGTGTGGCCCTGCAATGGGCTGGCGACCTGTCCAGGGTTTACCCCTGCCTTTTGTTTTATGTATGCTGGGATAGACTCCAGCAGACCCCTGTCACCCAGAGTTAGGTTATATATGGGTATAGAAGATAATTAATGAATACTGAGGCTCTTTAACTATTATTTAGATCTAATTTCACAGATAATTTGTTTTAAATTGCTATACTAATGTTCTCTGTTCTCTTTCTCTCATCTTTCAGCACACACTTTTATGTATTTTACCAAAACCTTGATGATTTTCCAGTCAATATTTAATACCCTGGATCAGAGTTCTTTTCATTAATAATAAAAATATATGAACTGTCTGTTTTTTTACATAGTACAGTTCACCATTAAGACAATAATACTGTCTCTGGACACTATTTTTTCACACCTGTTACCACAGAGCAGGGGAACATTTTCCATTTATAGCATTTTTGTGCCATATGACTGCTGGAACAATTTTCCGAAATCAAGTTTTCTATTTCAGATAAAATGTGGTATTTTTGACCACCTGTGCATAACTGTGGTTTGCATGCAGTTTAAATTGTTTTTCTGGGTTGCGCATTTTCAATTCTGTAAACTTCTGAATGCCATGTGAAGCTGCTTTCTCTTCAGTTACTTCTTCATATTTAAACTACAATTCTACAAGTTAAGATGCAGATGCTTTGGGTAAGCCATTATTTAAATTATTAATAATAAAAAGAACAAGAAACATAATAGTTATGATAAACTATTTTGATTTAACAGCACCAATTATATGACTCAGCCTAATTGTGAATTTTAATTTGGTTTGGTTAAAATTTCATATTTGGTTAAAGATTTTACCTATTTTTATACTGTCTTTATTATATAATATTATAAAAATTAAAATAAGAAATATATTTAGACTTTTTAAAAAAATTTTAAATTCTAAGTTATATTTATTTAGTTATAGTAGACAGGGAAGTCTTTTTTTTATAGTTTGAGAAAAGTGTTAAGGCATTTAACTGTTAGCCATTGTAGGTTTGATACCAGCCCCACAAAGTTACCACTATTGGGCCTCTGAGCGGGGCTTATATTGTTCAGTTGTATAAATGAGATAAATCTGGCATCTTACGTAAGGGCGAAATGTAAATGTAAATATAAATAATAAAATATGTTAAATGAAATAAGTTCAAATAAAAATGTTGGTAGCTAGTAGAACATTAGGGAAATAATGAATGGAGAAATAGTACAGTAGTATTCATGTGGTAGCATGTATATCTTAATATTTTAACTAGTTTTATTGAAAATATCATTACTATGTCTAGGTCATGTTTGGACCAGGATTGTACCTAATTTTTGTACTGGATCAAGTCACTTTGGTCAGAACAATAAATCCTATATTTTACCCATGTGACAACAGCACAGACCGTGATGAACATATACATTTGGACTGCAAGCACAGAAACCTAACGAGCATCCCGAAATTCATGTCCCATTTTATTATCTCCATAAACCTAGATAAAAATCGAATGCATCAAGTAAAAGCAGATGATTTCTCCGGTATTCCCAATCTTCAGCATCTGAGTTTAATGTGGAATTGTTTGCCTGGTCGCCTCAAGGCTCTGAAATTACCTTCATGCCAAGTAAATATTGAACACAATGCTTTTGTTAACCTCAAGAATTTGACATTTCTTCAATTGGCAGGAAATAGTCTCACATCTATTCCGCTTCTGCCCCGGCATCTTGAGGTTTTAGGATTAGAATTCAACCATATTTTTCAGATTGAAACACCACTGGGTACACCATTTCTTAAACAACTGCTTCTTGCTAAAAATTGCTACTATGCCAACCCCTGTAATGAATCCTTTTCCATTAATCATAGTGTGTTTTATGATTTACCTAAGCTTCAAAACCTTACTCTTGGCTTCAATAATATCACATCTGTTCCCAGGCATCTGCCGCCCTCACTGGAAAGTCTAGATCTAAAAGAAAACTGTATCGCAGCGATAAAGCAAGACTCTTTTACAAACCTTACCAAACTCCGCTTCCTTAACCTGGACTGGAACTGCCAAAGGTGTGATCATGCAGCTCAGCCTTGTTTTCCTTGCCCAAATAATGCTTCCTTAGCCGTGCATGTTAAAGCCTTTTTTGAGCAGAGAGACTCACTTGTTGAACTCAGTCTACAAGGAAACTCAATATATTTAATTCCTAAAAATCTTTTTGCACATCTAAAAAAACTAAGGATACTCAACCTCTCTGACAATTTTCTTGCATATAGCATCCGTAATGGAACCTTTTTTGAGGAACTGCAGGCTGTTGTGTCTCTAAACCTTCTCTATAACTATCAACCTCAGAAAATATTTACAGAACTAATACTGTCACCCTCTATTAGCAAAATGACATCACTGAAAAAGCTTCATTTGAGTGGTCTTTTTTTTCATCAACTGTCCAACTATAGTCTTGGGCCTCTGTTTAACCTACCCCAACTTGAGTATCTGGACCTTAGTTTAAACTTTATTAATTCTTGTAATTTAACTGCATTTAACCAGCTGAGGTTCTTAAAAAAGGTAGTGCTTTCTGAGAACATGCTAACAATCAACCCATACTATACAACAAGCTCTAGTAACACCTTAATCTTAAATTGGTATAAGAGAGATGACCACCAGCAACTTCAGGACATATCTGCACTTGAGTCAAAGCACCAAGCGAACTATTTGAACTGCACTGATGACTATTGTTCAAAAGATTTTTCAATGTGGAATTTCCAAAGGTGTTTCTGCTATGAAAAACTTTATTTTGACCTATCAAAAAACAATATCCCATGGTTAAATGTAAGTACATTCAGAGGAATGGAGGATACTGTGTGCTTAGACTTGTCCTATAACTATATGAGTCAAGCATTAAACGGTCGGCAGTTCTATTCTCTTAATAAACTGTTATACCTCAACCTGGCACACAACCGTATTGACCTTTACTTTAATGAAGCATTTCAGGAGTTAAAAAGCACACTTAAGGTTCTTGATCTCAGCTACAATGATTTCCAGTTTCACATGAAAGGAATTGGGCACCGCTTCACTTTCACTAAACACTTGACTTCACTTGAAGTTCTTAGCTTATCAAACAATAACATTGGCATGCAAATATCTAGTGTTATTAATAGTACATCATTAAAGTGTCTGTTTTTCTCTGGAAATCGTTTGGACATTATGTGGGACACAAGTGGCGATCAGTACATACGATTCTTTCAAGGGTTGACAAACCTCACATACCTGGATATTTCTAATAACCAGCTTAGGTCATGTTCCCCAGAAGCAATAATTAACCTACCTCTTAGTATCCATGTGCTTAGAATGGATTCAAACCTACTTAATTACTTTCCATGGGGAAATATTACAGTTCTTAGTCGACTTTGCCATCTAAACCTTAGTGTAAACTATCTTTCTACTTTACCAGACAACACCATCTATTTTACCAGTATGTTTAGAAGCTTGGACCTCAGTCATAATCGTCTTAGTGCAATTCCAGAGTCTTTCTTTCGCCATGCCACAGGTCTTAAAGAACTGAGGCTGAATCACAATCAGCTGAAAATCTTGGAGATAAATGTGCTTCCACCATTTTTACAGAAAGGTAATACCAAGTGTACCACTTCAAAGAACTCCTGTCAGCTAACATTGCACGCTAACCCATTTATATGTAGCTGTGCCACTTCTTGGTTTACTGATTTTTTACGAAAAAGTTCTGTTGCTATCCCACACCTTACTACAGATGTACACTGTGGATTTCCTGAGTCTCAGGCAGGAGTAAATATCCTTGCTATTGATCCTCGTTCGTGTCAAGAAATATTTGGCAGCGTCTCTTTCCTCTTTACATTTCTTTTTACCATTACAGCAATTGCAATTCCACTTTTGAGTCACCTGTATGGCTGGAACCTGTGGTACTGTTTTCAGATATTGTGGGCAGGACACAAAGGTTACATTCCACTTCAAGGAAAAAACATAAGCAACCATCATGATGCATTTGTCGTGTTTGATACAAAGAATAAGGCAGTGCAGGATTGGATCTACAATGAGATGTTAATTCATTTGGAAACCAGAGGAAGATATACATTGCGGCTTTGTCTAGAGGAACGAGACTGGGTACCTGGAGTTTCATGCATTGAGAATCTACACAACTCTGTGTACAACAGCAGAAAAACTGTGTTTGTTCTTACTAATCTGGACAGCTGTGCCTCTGTAAATGGAGTAATGAAACAAGCATTCCTTCTGGTTCAGCAAAGACTGCTAGATGAGAAAGTGGATGTTGCAGTTGTAGTCCTCCTGGATCATCTTTTTCCCAAGCTCAAGTACCTGCAGATGAGAAAGAGGCTCTGCAGAAAGTCAGTTCTCTCCTGGCCTAAGAACCCCCGAGCCCAGCCTCTCTTCTGGAATAACTTGCATATTGCACTAGCGTCTGACACAGTGAGGTCATATGATAAAAAATTTACTGAGAGCTTCTTATTTAATGAGATTCTATGATTTAAGGCACCAAGAATTTTAAAACAGGGGTGGCGCGGTGGTGTATTGGTTAGCTTGGTCGCCTCACAACAAGAAGGTCCTGAGTGCGAATCCCAGGCTTGGTGTCTTTCTGTGTGGAGTTTGCATGTTCTCCCCGTGCTTGCGTGGGTTTTCTTCCGGGTACTCCGGTTTCCTCCCACAGTCCAAAAACATGTGTATTAGGTTGATGGTGACTGTAAATTGCCCATAGGAGTGAATGTGAGTGTGTATGGTTGCGTGTGGCCCTGCGATGGATTGGTGACCTGTCCAGGGTGTACTCCTGTACCTCTCGCCAATGTGCGCTGGGATAGGCTCCAGCAGACCCCCCTGACCTCGCGGGTATAGAAGATGAATAAATGAATGAATGAATTTTTAAGCAAATTGGGTTTGTTTCTGACATTAAAAAAACTATTTAAAACAACTATACTTGTCTAGTTTATAACCATGTCAAAGCTTATATTAATAATTTTGATAGCAGGAGAAAGCTGCAGTACTTGGAGCAAATTTAAAGAACCCCTAAAAAATTGTGAATAAAAAAATACAAAATATTCTGTGTGGGTGCCGTGATGGCGTAGTGGTTAGCATGGCCTTACAGCAAGAAGAACCCAGGTTGGATTCCTGCGCAAGGGGTCTTCCTGTGCAGAGTTTGCATGATCTCCCTGCGTTTGCGTAGGTTTTCTTCAGGTTCTCAGGTTTTCTCCTACAGTCCAAAAACATGTACATTAGGTTGGTTGGTAATTCTATATTGCCCATAAGAATGAGAATGTGTGTGTGTGTGTGTCAAGGGTGAACCCCTGTCTCTCGACTTATAGGCTTCAACAGAACCCCATGACCCTGAGTTAGAGAATAAGTGAATGAATAAATAATTCTGTGTAGTATTTGTGGGCATATGTTGTTTGCTGCTGTTAGCTTAGAATTATCATTGTGCCACATAGATACCATTATCACTTTTTGTAATAAAACATAGTGAAAGATATACTCTCTATTTAACATTTTGGATGTACAAAAAGATCATGTTACATGACCTAATGTGTGATGTACAATATACATATGTACATGTAGAAGTAAAAATAATTATTATAAATAGGCCGTTTATTCCCATGTTTCTTTCATTGGGAAATTTTATTGTTAAAAGATAAAAAATTAATTCACACATGCACAGTTTTTGAATGTAGATTAAAAACAAGGATGTGCCAACATATCCACATAGGCCTTTTCATCATTTATGTAAAATCTCGCTTGTCTAATTTACTGTACCTTTAAACTGACAGCAGAAAACCTGGACACTATAGTATGTTTAATTGCCTAAATATTGTGTATAGGGTCACTAACTGACACCTAAAGCAACAAATCACAGCCCATTTATTGGATATTCTGAATATTTTAAAAAGTTAGAGAAAAATTTAAGATCCTAAAAGAATTTGCAGTTTTGTGTTTTTTAACCAGTGATTTCTGAGCATGGTATCAAAAGAAGAAACTAATGATTCATAAACCAGGTATAACTATCTAACTTGTGTAGGGATTTGACTACATTTGACTACATACTTGTACACCAGATGTACTTAGCGTATTAGTAGGATTATATACAAAAAAATGACATGGGTTTAAAAATATTCTTCCAAAATAAAATAAAGAATTGTAATTGTTTCATACACAGTTGTACATAGTACCACTTTACATTTACCACCATATACAGAAAAAAAGTAATTAAATAGAATATGTATTGTTAAAGAACCCCAAAAATATTTATATATGGCGTGTAGTGGAATTTCTAGTGTGTGTGATTGTGTGAGCCCAGAAGAGTCCTGGTTTCAGGTGTCCAAATAGCCTCATCAATCTCCATGTTTACTCTCCATGCTTTCCAAACAGAAACAGATAATTGTTTGGATGACTAAGGTCCTTCGCTATCTCCCTGGCCTTGGTCCAGCATCTCTTGCTGTTGGTAAAAACAAATTGATTTGTAAGTTAAAACAAAAATACTAACTTGTCCGATTTGTATAGATTTACTGAGAATTTACGAATGTATCTGTCTTTTAACATTTGTATCAAATTAGAGTGACAAAAAACGTAAATGAGTTTATGCATACAGTGTAATTGCGGCCTTACGGATTAACTCTTTATGTACTTTATGTTTATATATATTCATTTTAATCTGTTGTAACAATATCCACATCTCTACCTGGTAGCTCCACTGTTAACATCTTCCTAACAATGTATATACGCTTCCTCCTCTGTACTAGATTGGTTAGTGATTCTAAATTGCTCATAAAAGTGATAGTATATATAGTTCGTTTATATATGGCCCTGCGATGGACGGGTGAACTGTCCAGGGTGGTCCCAAGGCTTCAACACAAAAATTATGAGTGATAGCATAAGATAAGTAACAATGTAAGATTTCTGTTAACAGTTCCCATGTCCACTGGTCTTTCACATGGGTATGTATGTTTGCGTCTTATACACTTACCCACAAATAGAGTAAGTGGTTAAAGTGGATCCATGAGTTAAGTAAAATTTAGTTGGGTAGGCTTTAGAAAAGCTCTTTTAACATGCTTCTCTGAGCATGTGCAAGGTAGAGGCACACTCATGTCAGAAGAATGTTCTGGAATAAACGCTAGAGAGATGCTTTTGCTTAAATGTTGAAATGAATGTATGAAAAAAAATGGTTGATACACAGTCTACAGTAGAAATTGGGGTTTTATAAAACTTGTTTTGGGGCATTTTAGTCTTAGTATAAGAACAGAATAGTAAAGAGGTACAGCAGGTGAGAGAGGGAGAGGTGGGACTGGAAAAGCCCTGCACCACAGCACTATGCACTTCTACTACCAGCTTTGTTTTTAAACATTCTACTTCAGATTTAGTACATGTTTTATTTTTTAATGAAATGTTTTTTAATGTATTATTCGCATACATCATCTTTTAAAACTGATATCTGCATTTTCACTATACACGAGAACCCAAATGCTTATATTAAAGTCATACTGGGTATCTAATCTTTGTGTCTTTTTGCTTCTCTTCTTCTTTCTCTTTCTCCTCTTCTCTCTTTCTTTTCTCTTGCCTTCTCTTTTTCTCCTCTTCGTTTCTCTTCTGTTTTAGGTTAATTCAGGCTTTCATTATTCTGTTTTATTTTATCCATTCATCAAAGAACAGTGGATATTTGTGAGCAGCAATATGGCTTTATGCCCAGAAAGAGCACTAC
>JAOTQW010000028.1:3781526-3797783 GCA_026260075.1 Sisor rabdophorus | reverse complement strand
GTGGCCTAGTGGTTAAGGTGTTGGACTGATACCAGAAAGACAGGGGTTCGATTCCTGAGCAAGGCCCTAAACCCCTAATTGATCAGTTGTAAGTCGCTCTAGATAAGAGTGTCTGCCAAATGCTGTAAATGTTAATGTAAATGTGTGTTGGGTTTATTGTGTTTGTCCATCATAGCTCAATCAAATGTCTACAAATACTTTTTAATCCTACCTAATTTGCTTACTCCCTTAATATGTTCTTATTGGCTTTCAAATAACATTGTAACACAGCAGACCTCAGAAGGAGAAAAGGAGGTACCATGCTACAGTAAACTGCCTATAAAGAACATGTGTGTAACTTAATAGCCAGTGTATCTGTCTATGAACAGTTCAACCTCAAAGACATGGATTCAAGCAAAAGCATGCAAACAGACATACTTGTATAGACACTACTTTATAAATACCCATACACTTGAACTATTAACACATACACACACATACTTTATCAGTCTTATCTTGCTGTGATATGCAATTCTCTCAGTACTATTAAGTTTCCTGGTGGGAGACACAGTAATGACCCAACAGAAGAATTACATAAAAACGAAGGAATGTCAGAATTAGCCCGCGGAAAAAAAGAAACAGCACATGGAATTCATTACGTTTATTGGTACACAACTGCTACATACAGGCCACTCTCCTTGTTCCTGTTTGCCATAAAAACACAGTCAGTTTTGCATGCCTCACCTTCTCTTAAAAGGTGGTTGAAAACAGAAAAAGCTGTCCTGTAGCTACAAACTCTGCTGTAGATTATGAACCTGTTCCAAAATGGTGATACCTTTTAATATAAATGCCGGCCCTTTAAGTGACTAAAGTCCACTGAGTCACAGTTCAGTAGATAGTAAGAAAGCATAGATAGTGTGTGTCAATGGATATAGATGTGATATTAGGAGTTGTAAATTTAGTAAGCTTATTCTATTATATACAAATGTCATAGATTGACTCATTAAAAATTTGAGTTTGGCAAGTAAAAATAACTAGGCTAGACCATGTTGTAGCTATTGTACTTTAATAACATTTGGCAGGCTTGTTTCAGTGGACTGATGTGAACTAAGACTGATGTTTCCTCATCTATTTTTTTTAAATTGCAGACTTTCGTCATTTTTTTAAAACTGTGTGACTGCTTGTTGGGATGTGGGTCCCTAAGTAAGATTAAAATAATATTGGGCCTACTGTTGTTTAAACAGTGAGAGGAAAGCACAAAAAACCTATTTAATATTTAAGTGTAAATTAAACTTTTATTAATGTGAAAATATTTGATCTAACTTAAACAAATAAAGTATTGCCAATGAAAGAGCAATTGTGTTTGATGAATTAAACAAAATAGATAAACTTAAACCAGAAATACTTAATTAATTATTATAAAAAGAAATTTAACATTAAACAAACTAAATAAAATTTAATAAGATAAGAATGATGTTTTACCTTATTCCAACCTAATGAAAAGCAATCAAGGTAACCATGTGAATACATATGTAACCCAAGAATGTTGTCTTTTAAGGGAATTCCTGCTTCATTAGAGAGAACGCTATAGTGCTGAGAGCTTAACTTCGTCTAAAACTAAAAGGAAACTCTTTTTCAGAGCCTGGAGTACCCTATAAACATGTGCAAGAAAATACCTTTCCACTACATTAGAAATGAATAATAATAAGTAGGACGAGGCAACTAGTAATGTATAGCCTGCACATATCTTACTCTTTCAATGGAGTTGATGGCTAAAAAGGCAATATCAAAGATGAGGATTTTCCCCTTGACTGAGTCCAATGGTTGGAAGGGCATCTCAGCTAGCCCATTTAAAATCATGGGTAAATTATCAATTGTGATGTATTGTTGCAAGAACATGAACGGTGGCCATAGCTGACACACACTAAGTGAAGCATGAAACAGACCCTGGAAATGAATTCCTGACAGAATTATGTAAATAGTATAAATAAGGGTGTCATGGAAGAGGTCAAGAAAACATGGACACTGCAAAAAGGATAATTTGAAAAAATGAAAAAAAGGAAGGTTCTTCATTGAGTCTGAACTTCTTGAGCAAGGATGCAATCTTCATATCAAACTGATCGTTCTTATAACCGAGGTAAAAATTTTTAGATTTCATGTAGTTTAGGACATGCACTATGTCAAAGAAGTATATATACCTCTTACATTTCTTGAAAATATTTGTAAAAAAAGAAAAACAAAAGAAATGAAACTCACAATGTACAGTAGTAAATGTACACCTTGTATAGCAGTGTAAAGAAAAGTTTAACACAGCCTTTAATGTTTGAACCTCTAGAAATTAAAGTTAGTACACCCTTGGGAGGAGTGTCCAAACTGGGTCCAATATGTCAAAACTTGGGCATGAGCCTCACCAGAGCTTAACAGTTTTCCACCGGTATCCAACTCCTTTATGATGACATCACAGAGCTGGTGGATGTTTGAGACCTTGCTCTCCTACACTTTTTGTTTGAGGATGCCCCAAAGATGCTAAATTGGGTTTAGGTCTAGATACCCCATATGGTTTCTGCCACACACACACTTGATACCAGGCAGAAACTAAACTTAATATAATACAGGACTTGCTGCAGGAAGCAAATTCTCCACATCCACAACTCTTAGAGATAAAGATCTAAAGGGGCTCTGTGTCTCTGTCAATGACATGTTTAATACTGGTTTATTAGATGACAAAACAAGTGTACAATAAGCCCAAACTATTAAAATAGGGAAACATGTTTTTAGGAGCTTGAAAACAGTATGCTTTCCAGTTCTGCAGTAGATGGATTGCTCTCTCAGGTAGACCAGCAAGATAGAAGTTTCAGTAGACTAGTCTTGACAAGTGTCATTTGACAAGTGATAGCAGAAGCAATAATTAAAGAGGTTGCAAGATCCTGAATGGGGAGAATTTACCTAGAATAAAGAGAACCACAGTTTTGTTTAACTGACAAAGTTAAACAGTGTATAGACTGTAGTGACTTCCTTTCTTACTAAATAATGTTTTTTTTGGTTTATGGTGTAATGAAGACACAAAAAATGTGTTTAACAAGGCAGCAGATTTCAAGATCAAGGCCACAAGAAGTCACATACACACACGCGTGTTTGTGGTGCACCTGTGGCACTTATGTCATTTTTGATCACAAGGCAGAAATTCCATTATCACAGGGTGGACTGAACAGACTAACATAAAAAGAAACATATTCTTTCATTAGGGTTTTCTCCCATCCCATGTACATTTTTGCAATTGTTTGTTCAACCTGTCATTAAATATGCCTGTATGCCCTCGCACTAAATCAAAAGGGCATGACCAGACACTCTACCTTTACCACAGTAAACTTGTCTATACTCATCCTAATTGTAAGCCACCCCATGCTAGGCATGCTAATTTGTTTTATTATGTTAACAGTGTTCAAGGCTATAATGTAAATGTACTTAAATTGTGAGGCTCTAAAAAGTGTAAACTATAGAGTATAGACTATAGAGACTAGTATAGCAACAGAATGTTTAATTTTTCCGTTAACAACACATTTTGGTTTGACTCCAGATCATATAAACAGAAAAATGTTAAAAAAATAAATTAAAAAATGTCTTACTTTTTCACTTTTATTAGGAACATCAGTTCTGCTATAACACACCATGTCTTTATAGAGCAGATTCTGTCCATTTTTGTGGCACGCAAGACAGATAAGACAGACTTATTGGTTACTGTAAGATTTTAGCCATATAGCATATATATTCTGTTAGCTATATGTTTAGCTAAAACACTTGGTTTAGATCTCAGTAAGATTCTGAGGCACTTCTCTATGAATGTTAAATGGAGGACTTAAGTTTGTTGGAAGTGTACATGAGAGTGTTTTATGTTACCACTTTTGCAGGCAGACATTTCAGTGTGTCTCTAAAAAAAGCCTGGCCTGGTTTTATCCCAGCAGTCTCAACCCAGGAAATGTGTACATATATGTGCATGAGGTAATAGGCATTACTCAGCACACTGTTTAAAGCAGGGACTCCTAGCTCTTGCCCATTAAGGCCTGAGTTTCTTTAACTTTTATGTTAGTTTGAAATGCAACACTAACAATTGACACATGCTGTCTTTCCAAAGGAAAATATAGTGAATCATAAGAGCAGTAACACTGAAGGACGGGTATCAGGATGCATTTAGTTTCTTTTGTGCATAAAGTTTATTTTGGAAATCATGGTAAAGATAATTAAAGAAAAAGCTTCATGCAAAATCAGTTTTTGGGTGTCAAAAATTACATTTACAGCATTTGGCAGACACCCTTAACCAGCGTAAACTTGACTTACAGGTATGTCTTTTATAGAACGGAGTAATTGCGGATTGAGGGCCTTGTTCAGGGAATTGAACCCTGACGACTCTGCTAACCACTCTGCTAACTACTTCCCAGTTTAGTTCAGCACAAAAAGCAATAGCACACAAGTCTTACATGATTAATTTTATACAACATGCATAATCATACACTGTATATTAATTGACATTTAAATATTTGCAACATAATGTAAACATACTCCGGCAAGATTAACTATAACATCGTAAATAAGTGCCAGAAGGAGCCACAGACATGAGAGATCCCTGACACCTAAAGCATTCAGACACACTCACCATCAGTACAGCTGAGTGAACAATGAGAGTTTGCATCCCACAGCATCCAAACATATCAGATCACCATAATCTATAACTTCTATAAATCCCCCAGATCTGCTCCTTTATCTAAGAGAAATCTAAAATAGCAGTAAAATAGCTGGGTAAATAAATATGTTTTTAGTCTAGACTTTAAAACCAGGACTGTGTATGATACCCCAACATAAATCAGCTATTCCATAACTTTGTAACTAGGGTTTTGTATAAAAAGCTGTAATCCCTGCTGTAGTTTTATTAACACATGGTACTGCACTCAGATACTGCAGTGAGATACCATTTAACACTTTGTAGGTCCACAGCAGTATTTTTAAATCTCACTGGGAGTCAATGCAGTGTGGATAAAATAGGTTGATATGTTCATATCTGATAGTCAGGACTCTTGTTGCTGTGTTTTGAACTAACAGGTGCCTATTTATACACTTAGTTGAACATCCAGAAGGCAAAGCATTTCCGTATGGATGTAATAAAAGCATATGGCCATACTAGTCTTGCCAGAACCTTAAATTATCCTATGCAGATTTCTTATTTTTTTAGTCCAGCTGGCAATTTCTTCCCTAGATTCATGCCACTGAGACCACTCGCTTTGTCTTAAACCCCTGATGCCAGAGACCATCTGTTTTTGGCATCAATTTGGGCATGACACAAAGCATTATAGAGCAAAAACATAATTTGAGCAACGCCACAATGTTAAAATGATGTTTATACAGATAAAAGAGCTTTAGTTGTTGTTCCAATCACATATTAGAATGAGGACAAGCTGAAACCTGGAAGCTGAATAATGGAAAAACACTAAGTGCTGTTTTACTTTTGTAAGCCCATTGCCTGTGTTTGATTTTTGTTTTTGTGTAAAAGGAATGCAATATATTAGGGTTTCTGCTGTTTTATTTCACCTACCGTAATGGTTACAAATGCTTGTTTTGGTTACAGGAATATGTTTATGAAGGCTCTTATTATTTTCAAGCAGAAAAATATATTTCTACAAGAGCCTATGGTGATACACAAAACAACAAAGAATAAAAAATTAGTATAGAATTACACAAAAAATGTGAGTGTGTGTGGTTGTTTGCCTGTATGTGGTCCTGTAATGACTAGTTACCTGTTAAGGGTGACAACCAGGATCGACTCCAGCAGATTAATGTGACCCTGATTAGGATTAAGCAGGTATAAATGATAGATGTAAATTCTACCTTTTTTGATATTACATAATTTCTTGGGAAAAAGGTTAGAATTATGGGAATTATTATAGGAAAGACAGTGCAGCATAATCTGCTCAGCAGATATCATCCATAAAACTACAAGCAAGTTTTACTAAGAGAGATGCACAAACACAGGTGATCTGAATGTTAATTCATTCAAGATTGTTCAGCTAGAAATAGTTCTGGCTAACAGACAAGTTAGAAACCAAACCATTGGTGATGATCTTAGAGTCATACCTGGAGCTCTGTGGCATATCATCTTTGCAATAGCTGAAAAACAAGTCTGACAGGCTGGTTTCACTAAAGATGTTCATGCATTAGTAAAACAAAAGCACAAATGAGTGTGATATGACTTATGGCTACAAGGTATATTTAACAGAGCTGTTATGACTGGAAAATCTCTTTGTAAATAGTGAGAACAAAGGAAGGAAATCTGTCTGCGCTGAGTGACAGGGTCTGAGCACAGCATTTATCATTTCACGAACATAATATTTAATAACCAAACCCTGAGGTCACATAATGAAGTCAGATAATTACTTTAAAATTGCTGTAGTTTACTTTATTAAAAGAAGCTGGGGCATAGTTGGTATGACATAACACATCTTAAAAAAAGTGTTAAAGGGCAATATAACCATCAGATGGTTGCATCTGATGGTTATATTGCACTTTACATAACCATGGAGACTTTTAAACTGTGAATTTGTAAGTCATGATTCCAAAATTACTGAGTATTTTTCTAGAGTACAAAATGCCAATGAGGTCTGATGCTTTAGGATAAAAATGATGACAGCACTAAATAACCACTATGACACTCATTGTAGAGACATGTTGAAAATTTAAATCAATATGAAGAATTGATGTTAATACAACATACAATTGGCTGATCCCACAAAAGAGAAAAGGCTCAACCATATAAGGTGCTAAGCCAAGGGCTTAGTGCCCAAATACTGTTGCAATGCGGGTTTGTTTGGATATTTCTGAAAGGTGTGCTATCCTGCCCGGAATCTATTTGCTAGCAGGTGCTAATTCCTGGCACAAGCTAACAGGCAAACGATTGAATTAAATAAATACATGTCTGTGATTGCAGGTCTATATTTCCAGCTGCCTGTCTGTCTGTAGCAGTTTTCTTTGCATTCCCATTGTTTGCCTATTAATAATAGCATAAAATGTACATATATTTTTTAATTGATGCTTGTTTTTAGTTTAGACATATAGAAAAATTAATTATTAATTAGTTATTCTTTTCTAGTAAAATTCTTAAAAATATAAAACTTTTTAAGAATGCAGACTGTCAAAAAATTGATATTTATTGCAATATCATTAATTTATAAATTTATCCTCTAACCCACTTATTCCTGAGCTTTGGGTCACAGGGGTCTGCTGGAGCCTATACCAGCCCTCATAGGGCGAGAGGCAGGGGTACACCCTGGACAGGTCACCAGATTATTGCAGGGCCACACATAGACAAACAATCACACACACTCACATTCACTCCTACGGGCAATGTGGATCACCAATTAACCAAATGTACAGGTTTTTGGACTGTGGTAGGAAACCGGAGTACCCGGAGTAACTGCAAGCACGAGAGAACACGCAAACTCACAGAAGCACAAAAAGACCTAGGAATCGAACCAACAACCCTGTTGCTGTGAGGCGAAAATGCTAACCACTAAACCACCACACCGCCCTCTGTAATATCTATAAATAGAAGTCATTCTAAGCATTCTAGGAAAGAGGAACATGAAATGGGGAGGGAGACTGAAAGGAGACGGAATGAATCTGCGTTGAAGGAACACAACTGCACAATCAGGTTTTCATAAAATGTATTTTATAGATTTTTTTAAAGCCTGAAACTTAAATTTTTTCATCAGATAATAATACACTGTGCTTTCACTGTGTGAAAATGTGCTATATATATATATATATATATATATATATATTGTTCCTACATAAATGTAATTTTATCAATGATAAATAAGCAAAGTTTTTAATCTCTTCTCTTATCCCCACAGCGGTAATATTCCATAGACATAGTCATTTTTTAGTCATCAGAGTTTTTATAATACAATAATGTAAACAATCCTCTTTTCCCTTTGTACATGCCAGACCTCTGCTGGCAAAAATGATGTCTCTGATATACATTAAAAGTGTAATAGTATATTCCTTAGAGATCTGTTTATAAGTAGTAATAGTGCAGAATAAGTGTAAAAAAGGGACCCAATCTGTGAAAAAACTGTCAAATAAAATTGTGGGACATGGTAGCACAGATTTTAAGGTTTCTAGAACCAAAATTTGATACTGCTTGGTCCCTTAATGGCCATTAACCACGAAGGATACTCAAATTAAATTATATATACAATATACAGTTAAACTATTTAAACCAGAACACTGCAAATAACAACATTTATCTTTTAAAACAATTGCAGAGAATAAACGATTATTTCCCATTGTTGTTTTTAGTGCTAGAGGGAACTCATCGCATTCCCATTGTAGTCAAGGTATCTGAGTCATGATTACTTCAGTCTACTCATTTTTAGAACACACAATTTTAGGTGTCTATCAAAGGCAAAACAGTTTTCAAGGTATAATGACAAAGCAGCGATTTGTCACAATTCACTGTCTGACCTCAGGCAAGCAGACCTTAGACAAAAAAAATCCCGTAATGACGGGAAGGGAGCAGGGGGTTGTTGATATTGCGGTTTGTTTGTATGGTAACAATCTTTGCGCACCTGTTTGTTGGATACTCGCCCCTGCTGCGAGCCTGTGTGTATATGAGTGTACAACTTACTGTATTGTGTATTTATATCTGGTCCTTGTTAATGTAATGACTTACTGTAGGTCGTAACAACATTTATCATCCTCAATTTCCCACTAGGCAACAAGTGCTGTTGGCAGCTATCAGCGAAAAGGATGCTAACGTAGCCCTGCTAGAATGTTCTACTCCTATAACAAAGACAAGCCAAGAAGAGGTAATGGCTTTGAAACGGGAAAAAGACAAACCAGTGTACCAGCTCAAGCAGCAGGTAATGGTCTATGGTAATAGTATATCATGACAATTGCATGTGCCATAAAACTAAGGAACATATTTCAGATAAACTTATTCCCACAGGCACTTTTAACCGGTGCTTTGAAGCAGAGTTATTGAAAAAAAAAGTTATTTGCATTATCACATAATTTACCAATTCACGGAAATCAATGAACCATCATTTACACTTTTATATGCTCAGCTTTTTTATTGCCATCATGACTTTAAGAGCATTTCCAAAAGGGTTTGGTTGATGTTTTCCAGGTCCCTTTCCAGATTAGTAAGTATTTTAATTGCACGCTGTTGGCTGTTAGTCAGTCTAAGTGTTTAGACCATGATATTTCTTTTGATTACCTGAGTCACATAGTTTTATTAAGTTGTTATCAATCATTTTGGTCACATCACACCACATCTGTGGCATTCCTAGTGGCCATTGCTAACAAGGCTGATTCAGACCTAATTCTGGAAAAGAGGAAGATTTTTTTTAGGTTAAACACATGCCTTGCCTGTTTGCTGAAAGCTTTAAAATTGTAAACCGAGCCAATGCAAGAAGTTCACATGGAATTTATCAACATCCATCCTACCTAATAAGTTCAAAGCTTCAAGATAATTAGTTATCCTACAAAATAGTTTTACCAAATACTTAATTGATTATATCCATCACATTTCACATAAAATGCTAATGTTATGGATTCATTTAACACAGAATTTTTTTGGTTTAAATACGATCAGGAAAATAGTAGCACAGTGGTTAAAGTGTTGGTAAAGCTGATAATTGCAAGATAAGGTTGTAATTCCCAGCATCACTAGGTTACCACCGCTGTGCCTCTGAGCCATTAAAATAGGACATGTTTGGGAAAAAATTGTCTTTAAGTTTAAGTGACACAAACTTTTGGCCGTAGATTTTATTGTAGCCTTTATCTTCTTGGTTGGTAAAAAAAGGTTTTAAAAAAATGGACAGGAATTAAAAATAAAAAACATCATCAAAGTTGTGTTAATTGACCCACTACTTCACCAACTATTCATTCATCCATTCATTCATTCATCTTCTATACCCGCTTATTCCTGAACTCTGTGTCACCGGGGCTGCTGGAGCCTATTCCAGCGCCATAGGGCAAAAGGCAGGGGGTACACCCTGGACAGGTTGCCAGTCCATCGAAGGGCCACACACACACAACCACACGCACTCACACTCACTCCTATGGGCAATTTAGAATCACCAATCAACCTAATGCACATGTGTTTGGACTGTGGAAAGAAACCGGAGTACATGCAGATACAGTTTTTCTTGTCCATACACATACATGCTAGTTGCTGCTGCATAATTAATGCTTTCTGAAATTCCATGCCTTGATGTGGAGGTAAACGGTGGACATGGTATTTCAGTAGCCTTCAGTTCAAGTTTGTAACAGTATACTGCGTGTGTGTGTGTGTGTGTAAATGAAAATAAACATGGGAAGATAGTGAGTGGTATGTTTTAAAAAACAAGAACTCACTTTTTAGGGTACTATTGCAATGCGTTCGAATTATGTGTCCGACTGATTAAAGCAATTTTTTGTTACGTAAAAAAAGTTACGTAAAATTATATATGGAAAAAGCTGATTTGTTTCAGAGTGACCAATCAAATAGGATTTACTTGTAATTTTGACATGCAGGTTTTTGGTCAGTTTCATTCATTTGGAATTTAAAAAATATACTAATCAACTCTAGCATTAAAAACACCTGGATAATATTATGTACTTACCTTCAGTGTTGTCAAAATAGCTCTAGTCTACTGAGCCGTAGAATCTATAAAATCTCTAAAGTGTGCTGTGGTATCTCGAAACAAGATATTTGCGTCAGATCTTCTTCTGTAAGTTATCAATGTGTTAAACTTGTTAGTTATCCAAAAAATGCTTTGTTGGACTGAGATCTGAGGAATATGCATACATACTGGGAAAGCTCTGTCCCTATAGGCTGTAACACTTTCTGACTTCTTTTTCTGACGTCCTTGAGCAAGACCCTTAACCCCTTCTGCTCCAGGGGCTCTGTACCATTGCTGACACTGCACTCTGATCCCAATCATCTATAGTGGGATATTTGAAGAAAAACATTTCATTATATGTTGTACAGTGTAAAATCATGTATGTGACAATAAATTTGTGGTACAGTTTTTGGCATGGCATAGCATTTTTTTGCTTTCCTCTTTGAAAAGTTAGTAATTTCAGGTGACATTGTAGGAATCCATATCAACATTACACAAACTTTTTAAGAGGTAAACTACAAGAAATAGTATTCAGGTTGCTTTTGTGCTTTATTTTGGCCTTTTTTTTACCTTACACTAAGATACATTTTTGTGGGTAAAGTTATTTAAGTTATTTGGGCATTTTTGCCTTTATTAATAGGACAGGACAGATGAGGTGAGCAAGAGAGAGGGAGGTGGGCCTGGAATGGACCCAAGCCGATATTGAGCCCAGGTCACAGGAGCTCAACAGCACACTTGGTTGCCGCGTCAGAGGCCACTACGTTATGACATATTCATCTATGATAAGAATTTCTCTGTGTGATTTATTTACAGAGCTGATTAACTGAGCTGTAGACAGATGAATTGCCAAATATGGTACAATGTGCAGTATAAACAAATAAAAAAACAACTCATTTTTTTCTGCCAAACCCACTGACTTGTTGGACAAGTTCAGTCCAACAATACACAAGGCAATGCAGAGCAAAACCAACAGTTTGTACTTAAAAGGGTCCATGGCAAATTACTTTGTTCTTGGAATTTCAGTAATTTACATG
Source organism: Sisor rabdophorus (assembly GCA_026260075.1). Lineage (NCBI taxonomy): Eukaryota > Metazoa > Chordata > Actinopteri > Siluriformes > Sisoridae > Sisor > Sisor rabdophorus. The sequence continues at coordinate 3,786,115 of JAOTQW010000028.1, read as the reverse complement.
GGTATTGAGTTTCTTAAGTGAATCCAACTTATTTAAATATATTGTTATTATTTGACAATGTAGATAAATAATTGCCAAGCAGAGATGAAACAAATATTTAGGCAGTGAGATAGTTGTTTGCATAGAGACAGATGCCTCAAACCAGAGGTTTCAGTTTATGTGTTAATTTTTTAGCATATTAAAGAAAAACAGGAAAAATTAATTATTCATTGTTATTATTTTGGGCAGTGCAGTGGTGTATTGGTGAGCACAGTTTTCTTACAACAAGAAGGACCTATGTTTGATGAAGCCTCTCACCCTGGGTGTGCTGGGATAGGCTCTAGCAGACCCCGTGACCCAGAATTAGGGAATAAGCGGATATAGAAGATAAATAAATGAATACTTTATGCTATTTTTAATGTAAAATGATTTTTATGCACTTAAACATACATTAGGAATGTTGCATGTTTAAAAAAGCAGGAAAGCGCTAATGAAATCCTAATTGCAATATTCTTTAAAAAAATCACAATATGAATGTTTTCTTAAAATATTGCATTATTTTGTGATGGCTGATTTCTTTCAGACCCAAAGTAGGATGCAGCTTCTTGCTGAGAATTTTAAAGATGGTCTCATTTATTTGCAACATCCTTATCATCCACATCATAGTTACCCCGGATACAATCCCTATTATAGACAATCAAGTGGACTGTCTATTTCCAATACCCCTGATCCTGAGCAACCTGAGCAGGTGAAAAAACATATAGCTTGTCAATTCTTTTTATGAATTTAGTGGTTATGGGGAAAAATCTCTGTTAAATGTTATATTAACTTTTGATCAAACAATCAAAAATAATCATAGACTGTTATATATATTTTTCTGGCTTGCATGGCCATAGGTGTAATTTGTATATTGTTCCCCATGTGTTTCTGTTATGTGAGTCACATGTGTTTCTATTGGTTTTCAAATTTGTCTCGTCCTTGGTTTGTTTCTGTCATAGGTCACTCTTTGTTAATATTTGAAGCCCATGTGTTTTCTTTAGTCTTGGAAATCCACTGAGGCGAGTGGTACAGAACCTAAATGCAATTTTATTTGAAATATAACTACGTGGCAAAACAACAAGCATAAAAATTTGTTCGCTTGTGTGAACTACCTTAATTCAATTCTAGAAAACTTGACCCATCACAGCAGTACAGGTACCACCCACAATCCAGGACCAAATACAAAAGAACAAAACTGGAAACCAATAGACACTTGATACATGGGCAGGGGAATCAAATGCCAGAAACACGTGGAACAATGATCACATGACAAGGCAGAGAGTACTAAAGGGGATGAACAAAAAACAAACTTAAAACTAAAAAAAAATTACATAAAATGAACAGAAAACAGAAATGTGAAAATTCACAATAGGCTTTTGTTGGCAGATTTATTTGGTAGAGGTACAGAGTTATTGGTTCCCTGGGCATTTTATTGGACTCTATTAGGGTTGTTGCACATTATTCAGTCTTTACCAAACCTAAATTATTTTATTCTGGCAGTAAATAGAGACACAGTTCCCGTAATTGACTACAATCTGTGTTGTTCACCATTACTTGCAATTTTGATAAAAGTGGGCTGTAGATTGGATCACTTCTGAATTCTTTCAAGGGAAGAACTATTTGGCTATAATTGACTGAAAAAAAGAGACGGGTTCCCTGATTATTTGATTGCAAGTAGTTTCCAGGGATTTTTTCCATGTGGGTGTTATTGATATCAAAGCCTTAAAAAAATTAATGCTTTCTGGAAATGCATTCTAACTGTCACCGTACAGATGTGCACACATGAATTTTGCAAGCATTTTTTCCTGAAAGGCTTTTGTGGGCGCAGAAACTAGGAAGGTTTGGCTCATTTTACCAACTTGAATCCTTGAGTCTCAATCAGCAAATTAAAGTAATCTTTTTTTGAGTCATTTTGTTTATTTAGAAAAAATGGCTGATTGTTTATCTGGATTTTCAGTCTTCCATTAACTCACCTCACCTCTTATATGACAAGTATTCGGGTTTAACACGTTCCTGCATCAGGTTACAGTCCTATAAACTAAACCAATGCAGTCTGAGCAAGATAGAAAATCAAGTTTTTTTGGCTTTCAGTTTTTAATGCATCACATTACAAGCCCATATTCTTAACCAATTCAGTCTGAGGCAGAAAGAGAACTACATGCGCCAGATTACTCCCTGAATCACATTGAAGATTTGTTACCAAACAAACAAATCAAGCACCACCCATCATTACATTGAATGTCTTGTGTTGAAATACTCTAATTTACAATTTTTGTCAACTATCCTGATAAAAAAAAATGTGCACTCTGAACACCAGAAGCTTTTAAATGATTTAGCAATTTAAAAAGGCCAGCTGTCATTATCATCACTATCAACCTTATTTTGTGGGTAGTGGGCATTGCTCAGGAGCTTAGAGTGTTGGCTTGATAGTGCTGGGAATCACACCCGGTCTTTCTGGTATCCACCAGTACACCTTAACCACTAGGCCACCCATTTTTTTTTTATAAATTGCATTTTTAATAAAATGACTAAAGTCATTTATATGATCATGGCATTGTTGCATTATATGTTTTGCTTTTAATGACTACTTCTTGTGCATGAAAAATAGAGGAGGTCCAAAAAGCATATTTCTACTGTTAGAGGAAAGTATTAGCACAGTGATTACAGTGCTTGCTCCTAATTGGAAGATCGGGGATCACTTCCCAGCACTACCAAGTTGCCACTGCTGGGCCCCTGAGCAAGTCCCTTAAACGCCAATTACTCAGTTCATTCATTCATTTATACCTGCTTATTCCCTAGCTCTCTGAGGCCAAAAGGCAGGAGCTGTGCAGGTCATCAGTCCATGACAGGGTGCTACACTCACACTTACTCCTATGGGAAATTTAGAGTCATCAATTAACCTAATTTACGTTTTTAGGACTTTTAGTACCCAGAGTAAACCAACACAAGCATAGGGAGAACATGCACACAGAAAGACCCCATAGACTAACTAGCTAAAAAGAGGCCATGTTGATGTCTGTTTAAATAAATGTTGCACAATTCCAGGCTACGTCTTTTATGTGTAATTTGAAAAAAGTGTCAAAATCATCATAAAAACAAAAAAAATTAATTATGTCGTGCGATTGAACTTATGCCCAATCAATCAGCAGTCCAGCACCTTATCTATTGAGCCATTCTACCCCTATATGAGGATGTGTGTTGGAAGATTGTACGTTCAACAAAATTACCACAACCACCAATGATAAGTCGTCTAAATTTAAGTCACTCTGGATAAGGGCATCTGCCAAATGCTATAAATGTGAACGCTATATGTGATTTTTCCCCCACCAACGAAGAGGAAGTATTTTAGTTCCCCTTCTGTAACCGCAATAAAGACCTTACATTAAAATGCCAATTGCTTGGTCTTACATACCATTTGGCTACATGAAAAAGTCTCCTCAGCTTTCCACAATTATGCAGGTTATAACAGTGGGCCCAAAAAGTATTTAATCAACCACAAATTGTGCAAGTTCTTTCACTTAAAAAGATGAGAGCAGCCTGTAATTTTTATCATAGGTATACTAATTATGAGAGACAATCTGAGGAAAAAATACAGAAAATCACATTTATTTGAATTTATTTGCAAATTATGGTGGAAAATAAGTATTTGGTAACCTAAAAACAATCAGGTTTTTTTGCTCTCACAGACCTGTAACAACTCTTTTAAGCGGATTCTCTGTCCTCCACCTGTTACCTGTATTAATGGCACCTGTTTGAACTCGTGATCAATATGAAAGACACCTGTCAGCATGACAATGATGGCAAACACAGCACCCAGGAGTGGCTTCGTAAGAAGCATTTCAATTTCCTGGGGTAGCCTAGCCAGTCTTCAGATCGCAATTCCATAGACAATCTTTGGAGGGAGTTGAAAATCGGTGTTGCCCAAGGACAGCCCCAAAACATTACTGCTCTAGAGAAGATCTTTATGGAGGAATGGGCCAAAGTACCAGCAACAGTGTGTGAAAACATACAGAAAACATTTGACCTTTGTCATTGCCAACAAAGGGTATATAAAGTATTGAAATAAACTTTTGTTATTGACCAAATACTTATTTTTTACCAAACTTGCAAATAAGTTTGCAAATGCAAATAAGTTCTAGATTTAATGGATATTTTTTTTCATTTTGTCTCTTATAGTTAAGGTACTAAGTTATTGATTGGAAGATCAGGTTTCAAGCCCCACTACTCGCAGTCTTTGGTGCCACCATTAGGTTTTTAAACCTTAACCCATTCTGCTCCATGCATGCTGTATCATAGCTGACCCTGTGCTCTGACCCTCATTTACTAGGATGGGAAACAAATTATACTGGGTGTTTATTTGACAAAAGTCAACATTTATTCAGGGCTCGAATCCTAGGCACAAAGTCTTTCTGTACAGAGCGCTTGTGTGGGTTTCCTATTTGCACTTGGATAGGTTCCAGCAGACCCCCGTAACTCTGAGTTTGGGAATAAGATAAATGAATGAATGAACATTAATTCATCATCATCTTCTTTACCCGCTTATTCCCGAATCCGGGGTCACGGGGGTCTGC
>JAOTQW010000028.1:3728987-3750498 GCA_026260075.1 Sisor rabdophorus | reverse complement strand
TGTAAGCTATGTCACCACGTCGCATTGGTATGGGGCCAGAGCATACTACGATATCGGACATCGCCTTTGCTAATTTAAACACCTCTATGAAGTAAGCCTTCTTAAACACCTCTATGAAGTGAGTTTCTGACTGTCGAAGGCGTGTATCGTTTGCACCAGCATGAACCACTATCTTTGAGAACCTATGCTGGCCTACAGCCCTAAGATTATCTGCTATGTCCGGTGCTCTGGCTCCTGGCAAACATCTAACTACTGCCGCTGGCGCCCCTAGAGGCCTAGCTAATTTCACGTGCTTCACTATGGAATCTCCAATGAAGTGGGTGCTTCACTGAGGAGGGCAAATCTATTGGGCACGTGAAGCGTGGTGGCGTGCTCCGCCATTTACAGCATTCGGCAGACGCCCTTATCCAGAGCGATTTACAACTGAGCAATTGGGGGTTAAGGGCGTTGTGGGGAACCCACAGTGGTGGCTTGGTGCTGCGGGGAATCGAACACCGGTCTTTCTGGTATCAGTCCAATACCTTAATCATCTTCTTCTGTAAGAGGCTCATCTGACCTCCACTCGTTACCTCTATTAATAGCAGTCCAAACTCCACTATGGCCAAGACCAGAGAGCTGTTAAAGAACACCAGAAACAAAATTGGAGACCTGCACCAGACTCGGAGGTATGAATCTGCAATTGGTAAAAGCAGCTTTGTGTGAGGAAATTAACTGTAAGAGCAATTATTAGAAAATTAAAGACACAAGACCACTAATAATTTTCTGTGATCCGGAGCTTCATGCAAGATCTTACCCCATAGGGTCAAAATGATCACACGGACGGTGAGCAAAAATCCCAGAACTGCACAGGGGGAACTTGTGAATGACCTGCAGAGAGGTGGGACCAAAGGCTACCCTCAGTAACACACTATACTGCCACAGATTTAAATCTTAAGTTTGCTAGAGAGCATTTGGATGATCCAGAAGAGGATTGGAAGAATGCCATTTGGTCAGATAAAACAAAAATAGATCTTTTTGCTAAAAACTGTACTTATCGTGTTTGGAGAATGCTGAGTTGCATCCAAAGAACACCATGCTTACTGTGAAGCATGGTGGTAAAAACATTATGCTTTAAGGTTGTTTTTCTGCAAAGGGACTAGTACGATTGATCCATGTAAAGAAAAGAATGAATGGGGCCATGTATCGTCAGATTTTGAGTGAAGACCTCTTTCTATTAGCAAGGGCATTGAAGATGAAACATGTCTGGGTCTTTCAGCATGACAATGATTGTAAAAACTCTGCCCAGGTAACTAAGGAGTGGCTTCATAAGAAACATTACAAGGTCCTAGACTAGCCAGTCTCCAGATGTTAACTCAATAGAAAATTGAGGATTTGAAAGTCCAGGTTGCCCAGCGACAGCCCCAAAACATCACTGCTCTAGAGGAGATCTGCATGGTGGAATGGGCCAAAATACCAGCAACAGCTCAGAAATGTTTTCCTACCCTAGTTCCATTTCCAACCTTGTGAAGACTAACAGAAAACGTTTGACCTCTGTCATTGCCAACAAATGGTATGTTACAAAGTATTAAGATGAACTTTTGTTATTGACCAAATACTTACTTTCCACCATAATTTGCTAATATTTTTTTAATCAGACAATGTGATTTTCTGAAATCTTGTACCTTATTTTGTCTTTCAAAGTTGAAAATCTATCTTTTTGCCCACTTTAATGGTGGGTCGTCAGATGCATTTACAACCCAAAACCTAATATTAGTTCTATTAAATTGTATTAATTTATTCCAAACTGTTTAAACTTGCAATTTCTAGTGTCTCTCTTGCTACACTGCTTCCAGTATGTGGATTTTTTAAGTTATGTCAGATTTTAGTTTTTATGTGCTGTCATGTTATAATATAATAATGCCTTCAGTAGTGCTGCACATGAAACTTAAACTATATTGGCACTTTTTCTTTAACCAATCAAATTTTGAAATATTCTCAACTCCCAAGTCTGACTAGCAAAACATTTCTGTAGAGATCTGCAGTTATAACACGGTTGAATTTGAATCTTTACACCTACAATGGCTGACAGAGGAGGAGAAATTGAGCAAGAGGTGTATGAAGGGTAAAAGGTGCCTTTAATTTGAGTAGTTTCAAACCAATAGACGGCATAAAATCCAGAATGTGGCTCTTTGAGGCAAGTTGATATAAAAGTATGATTCCTTCAAATTTAGTACAATAGCATCTTTTCTGTTGTTCTTAAGTTTTCCCTGGCATTAAATTTTGTTCTTAAAAAAATAAAATAATTAAATTGATCTTGCTGTTGTGTATTTGTTAACATCTTGATTCTATTAAATTGGTCAATACTATTTTTTGAGACAAATAATTATCCCCTAAATACTGTCTAGTAGTCTGCTCAGAAGCCTTTTTGATTAGGTGTTAACAAACAGTCAAAATTGCTTTTTGGGACATACAAGTTTAATTTAATAGTTCATCTTAGAAATGTTTTCCTACCCTAGTTCTGTTTCCAACCTCACTTTCTGTTTGTATACTGTCTTTAAAAAATAGTAGATTGAGATAAATAGCAGGCAAAATAAAGGTTCATAAAATTAATTAGATAAATTAAATTATATGCCTGAACATAAAGGTGCAGTTGGATATTTTGCAAAATACTAACTGTAGCCTTAATGGTACAAACACATATGAATGCACAAACGCACACAGACTAGACAATCAGAGAGAAAAAATATACATAAGAAATCTTTTTACAATACTAAAATACCAAAATTAAAAATATTAACAAATTACTACCACATAAGTAAAAACACACTATAATCCAAATCACACCCATTCTTACCTGTCCAATACTGTAACCAAGACATCATATCTCAGACCATTTGACTACTGTAGTTGACTGGTGAAAACACATCACCAATATTAAAAATGACATATCATAAAAAATGCCCTTTTTAGGTTTTAGTTGCTATAATATGGCCTCCAGTGCATCTACAAACCAAAAAAACATTAACAAAGTTTTGTAGTTTTGGCTAGTCTTTATCGGCAGGCATCCCTTACCCAAGTAACATTACAAAGAAATCTCGCGAAAAACAGAAGGGGTACACCACAGGGCCACACACATACTCACTCCTATGGGTGATTTAGAATAACCAATCAACCCAACACTTGTTTTTCGACTGCAGGAGGAAACTGGATTACCTGGAGTAAATGGGTCACCTGTAATTACCTTCAATTTTAATTCAGCCTTTTTCCCCCACAGCACCTGAATATGCTAATGAAGGGGCTGCCAGATAGATTTAAGCTGGCCAAACTGATCTGTGGTTTTAGGGATTAAGTAACCCTCGTCAACTTGGAAATAGTGCAATTAGCATACGATGAATGTTACCAACACAGACGGAGTCGAATTTAATGCCTGGCCACATTCCACTGAGTCTTCCTGCAGAAAAAAAAACAAAGATGCAGATTTACAGTAAAATGGATAATGGTAAGATTAGTGATTATATAGCCTTTTTTCCCTTATTATTTAATGCATATACAAATTAAGCCAAAGGTTTGTAGACATCCTACAAGCACATGCAAAACTGTTAATAAGCTGAAGAGAGACAGTTGTCTAGAATGTAAATGTGTTGCAGCATTATATTATATAACCACTCATGAGGCCCAATCTCTGTTTCAGCATAACTAAGTCCTACCCAATCACCTAAGTGGCATAAACATGCCAACTGGGTGAAAAAGTCAAGCCATAATACCTTTGATTTAGAGATGCACAATATCACAAATTTTAACCAATGACTAAAAATCCTGCGCATGGACAAATAAAATAAAATGTAACTGATATTTTGAGCATATTGGGAAAATTCAATCTAATCTGTAAACACTGGGGGTAACCCCATCCAATCTGTAAACATTAGGCAGAAACCTATGAAATATGTAAACACTGGGTGGATAGAAAAATACCCATCTATAAACAACATACACAATCTGTAAAGAATAGGGGGTGGGGGTCGGGGGGTTAATCTTCCCTAACTGTAAACTGGGTGAAAACCTACCCAATCTGTAAACACTGGGAAAACCTTACCCAATCTGTACACACAGACGGGAAACCTAAAAACATGTAAACATTGGTGGAAAACACTGGGTCAGGTGGAAACCCAGCTCCACAATTCCACTCCACTCCACAATTCCAAATCTGTAAACACTGGGGCAGAAACCAAACTAATCAGTAAACACTGAGAAGAATTCTGCCCATTCTGTAAACAATATGGGAAGTCCACCCAACCTTTAAACACTGGGGGAAACTAATGCAATCTGTAAAAATTGGGGGCAAACCCACCCATCTGTAAAAAAAATTAAAAACCTAACCAATCTGTAAACAATAGGGGTAACGTGACCCATTCTGTAAACACTGGGGATAATTTGGCATAAAACCTACCCAATCTCTAAAGAATACCTAAACTGTCAACACTAGGGGAATTTCCCAAATCTGAAAACAGTAGGGAAAATTAGAAACGAGTTTATCAGGGAGACGGCGCATGTTGGGTGTTTTGGGGGGAAAGCCAGGGAAGCAAGATTAAGGTGGTTTGGACATGTCCAGAGGAGGGAGAGTAAATACATTGGTACTAAGATGTTAGCAATGGAGCTACCAGGTAAAAGGCAAAGGGGAAGACCAAAGAGGGGTATATGGATGCGATAAATGAAGACATGAAGTTAGTGGGTGTGAGTGAGAAGGATATAAAAAATAGGACTAGGTGGAGACAGGTGATTCGCTGTGGCGACACCTAAATGGGAGCAGCCGAAAGAAGAAGAAGACTAAGGAAACACTAGGAAAAAACCTTTCCAAACTGTAAACACTGGGCGGAACCTAACAATATGTTAGAAGTGTATATGAGTAGAGTAAAAACCTACTAAACTTGCAAACATTGGCGGTAACCTCACAGATTTGTAAACATGTGAACACTGGACAAACTAAAAACAATAGCAGCAAGCGGTAAAATCTGTTAGCCCTGTGAAACCCTGAGAACCCTACCCAAAGTTTTTTGTGGGGAAACCTACCCAAACTGTAAACACTGGGGGAAACCCACCGAATTTGTAAACACTGGGCGGACACTTACCCAATATGGAAGAAATATTGCCCAATCTATTCACTTACCCAATTCATGAAAACTCAATGAAACATACCCAATCTGTAAACACTGGGAGGAAACCTACCCAACCTGTAAACACTGGGCGGAAACCTAGCCAATCTGTAAAAGAACTGGGTGAAAACCTACCCAAACTGTGAATACTTGGTGAAAATCTATCCAATCTGTAAACACTGAAGGGTAAATACAGTCAATCTGTAAAGACAGGGAAGAAATTTACCTACTGTATCTGTCTGTAAACATTGCGGGGGAAACCTACCCAAACTGTAAACACTGGGGGAAACCCACCGAATTTGTAAACACTGGGCGGACACTTACCCAATATGGAAGAAATATTACCCAATCTATTCACTGGGGTAGAACCTACCCAATGTGTAAACACTGTGTGGAACACTACTCAATTTGTAAACAATTGGATGAAATCTCTAGAAACCTAATGCAAACCTACCAAATCTATAAAAACTGGGTATAAACTGGGTACACAACCAATTACACTTGATCTGTAACCGATCTGTAACAATTGGGCAGAAACCTATCTAATCTGTAAATACTGGACGGAAACCTACCCAAACTGTAAACACTGGGGAAAACCTACCGAATTTGTAAACACTGGGGAAAAAACCTACACAATATGTGAACACTGGGAAGAAATCTACCCAATCTGTAAACATTAGGTGATACCTACTCAATCTGTAAATACTTGGGCGAAACCGTACGTAATCTGTAAACAATGGTAGGAAATCTAACCAATCTTCTGTAAACACCGGGTGGAACCTTGCCCAAACTGTAAATGCTAGTCAGAAATCTACTTAATCTGTAAAAACCGGGGGAAAGATACCCAATCTGTAAACACTGGGCAAAAACCTACCCAAACTGAATACTGGGTGGAAAACTACCTACCCAATCTGGCAACGCTGAGCAGTAACCTACCCAATTTAGCAACACTGTAGGGGAAACTCGACCCAATCTGTTAACATTGGGGGAACCTACTCTATCTGTAAAAACTGGGGCAACATAATCTGTAAACACTAGTAGGAAATCTGACCAATCTATAAACAATGAAAATTACCCTGTAAACACTAGGCGGAAACCTACACAAAATTTGAATACTGGGTGGAAACCTACTCAATCTGTAAACAACAGGGAAAATCTATCTAATCTGTTATCATCAGGGGGAAATCCACCCAATCTGTAAACACAGGGCAGAAATCTACCCAATCTGTAAACACTGGAGAGGAACCTACCCAAACTGTAAACACTGGTGGGGAGCCTACTCAATCATTTAACAATTGACATAAACCTACCCAAACTGTAAACACTTGACATAAACCTACCCAAACTGTAATAACTGGGCATAAATATACCCCATCTCTAAAAACTGGATGGAAACCTACCCAATCTGTAAACACCGGGTAAAAATCTAGCTTAACTGTAAACACCATAAGAAAATCTACCCAATTGGTAAATTAACTCAATCTGTGAACAGTGTGTGTGTGGGGGGGTACCTACCCAATCTGTAAACAGTGATGGGAAACCTACCCATCTGTAAACACTGGTGGAAAATATGGCTACTGGCTACTTAATATGTAAACACTGGACATAAACCTACTCAAACTGTAAACACTGGTCAGTTAACTAGCTAATGTGTAAACACTTACCAGTAACCTACCCAATCTGTAAACACTGGTGGGAAACCTACTCAATATGTAAACACTGGACATAAACCTACTCAAACTGTGAACACTGGTCAGTAACCTAGCCAATGTGTAAACACTTGCCATTAACCTATCCAATCTGTAAACACTAAGCATAAATCACCCAATCTGCCAACACTCTGGGAGGAAATGTAACCAATCTGTAAACACTGGGGGTTTCCCCACCCAATCTGTAAATAATAGGGGAACCCTACATAATCTGTTAACACTGGGCGGAACCCTATCCAAACTATAAACAATGTGCAGAAAATTACCCAATCTTTAAACACTGGGTGGAAACCTACCCAAACTTTGAATACTGGGTGGAACTTACCCAATCTGTAAACACCAGGGGGAAAGGGTAAGTTGCCAGATTGGGTAGGCTGTGGTCACTTGCACTCAGAAGATAAGATAGATTCTATTCATTTATTGAAGCAATAAAATTTTTTTTCTCATAACGCCTGATAATTTATTTATCCAATAAATACCTACTTTGGTGTAAACAAAAACACTGACCACATTCCAGACCTCTTTTCATTCCAGACATAAAAGTGTCCTGGATGTCTCAGTCCTTTTGTCCATATAGACTATGACAGTTCTGTTTATCTATTTATTCAGGCATTCAATATTTGTCCTGTGTTTTTGGTTTAGTTTTAATTTCTGCGATTTTGCAATAGCACATAAAACAAATCCATGATATTTATGCCATGTGTAATAAACATGAGTACATTATAGAATGTAATTACAGTACAAATGTCTTTACTGGTAAAAAAATTTAAATAAGCTTTTTGCTAGTGATTTTACCAATTCATGTACTTAAAAAAATATACACTAGTTGCATCGCAAATTTTAAAGTGTTTAGTTAAGGTAGACTGCAGGTTCAAACAGAAACAGTGCTAATACATATTAAACCACTGCTTGACTTGATTGCTTAAAAAACTAATGAACTATTATAGAATAATTGATATTAACAACATAAGCAACAACATAAAACTAAATTTTATCCAATGTTGGTTTAAAGAATTCTTTTTTTACACTTCAAGGCTTTTAAATGTTACCTCAGGATGGAAGTGGTGGCATGTGTCTGGACGACTTCTGTCCTTCTGAGATTTTAAGCGTACGCATTTCATTGATTCATTATGTGCGGTTGAGGTTAAGGAAAACAAAAATAATAGATATAGATATATATAAATTAGACATTTAACCTTTTATATATATATATAGTTTCCTTTTATTTTTTTGCATTTAACTTAGTTGTTTACTAAGTTAAACGAAGTAATTGAACTGTCTTCAAATCAGATCGTGTTCTTTATATTTCTTATTTGGGCATCTTCCTGTGACCCGCTCACACACATTATCTATAGAGCTGACATAGAGCAGCACTAGGAAATGATGTTGTCAGATTTTATGTCCCAGAAACACACTAGACCCATATGAGCATTTCTGCTAAGAGCCAACGTCTGGTGTAAATCATGGTTTCATTCTGGGTCATTGTGAAACATGGCATCTGTTTTGCTAGAGAGTAAAATGCATTGTACTGAAAAACCTCAGCATATTTACTGTGGAGAACCATTAATTTCAGCACAAACTTCTCTGAGCTGTTTCATCTCTGTTTAAACAATGAGGTCAAATCAACTCTTTTCAGTAAAATCTAAATATTTTAAAAATTTATAAAAAATGTATACTTTTTCGCTGAACAGGTTTATATCAGATTTTTTTGTTCTCCAATTCCTGGGCTAAATAAATGCAAATCAACACTTTAAATCTAGCACCCTATTAGTTTACGTGATAAAGGCAACAGAACAGATGGATGGAGAGATGTGTTAAAGGAATACATGAAGTAACATATTTTGTTGGTAGGTTGATGTGGCTGATAAAAACCAACAAACCCAAAAAAGGGGGCACAAATTCTGCTTAAGTTCTTATGTGCTGTTAATTTATTGGTGTTAAAGATGTGCAGGCTGCATTTACACTTTATGTATGAGGTGAACTGATTCTGAATTTTCCTCTAATGTGGTACAGATGGAATTTGACCTAAAATCGTTTAAGCAGGAAAAAGCACATGCAATATCTTATGTGGTGGGATATGACTTTTACCTCATGTAATTTTTTGACTTAACGTCCCTAGTGTTGTTCTTCGGCTATGTGGCTCTTTGTAGTTTTGCGCAAAACAATTCTGTGTTGTTTTGTCTAGTACCATGGGTTTCAGTTCCTGTGTTTTAATGTGTACTGCATCTGCTATATATGGTTGAAACGACAAAGCTTCTTTAACTTAAACTTGCTTTATCTGTAATCAAATGAAAAAAGGATCAAGTACAAACACAATTTACAGTGTAATTAAAGATGTAGTAGGTCATTTTGGAAAACGCTAAATGTAGCCTGATAGTATTTAAAAACGAGACGATCATAAACAACATAACATTAAAAAAGCTGTATAACAGTCAGTAAAAGTGATAAAATAATACATAATAAATACTGCTGCTTCTGTAGTTGAGTTAATTCTTAAAATTGCAGAAACTACATAAAATATCAGTTACTATCAAAACACACTAAAATGATTTCACTGCCCAAATAAAATACTGTTACCATGACATCATCTCCTGGAACTTTTGAACTTTTGTAATTTTCTTCAGCATGGAAAAACAACACCAAGATTAATTCAGATTTTTACTTTTTTTTCTGTAGTTCATGAAAGTCAGAGTTACCGAACTCTAAAAAAAATTAAAAACAAAAAAATTCAAAACCTCAAAATTTTGTACTTGCACAATCAAATTCGAAAACCCACATGATTCCACAGGCTAATTCCCAATCTGGCAATCATGACTGATCAAGTCTCCTGTCTGCACAAACAGGATGCACAGCGGTAGGTAAAATAATCTGTTGCCAAGCATCATAAAATCCAGATTTTTTCAGATCCCAAATCCAGTTTTTCAGGGGTGAGAATAGCCAGATAGTGTTAATTACATAAATCTGAAAAAACGCATTCCCATTTAATGTATTTTTGGTTTAATATTATTATTGGCAAATAATTAACCTATAAGTAAAATCCCAAATTTTGTACATGCATAAATTTAAAAACCCTACAAACAGACTACATATTCCTGCAATCAGGATGCACATAGATACACAAATATATATGTTGAAGGGATGAATAAAAGCCAATCATAATTTTCTTGAGTGTTTTTGGTCTTACGGCTTAACACATTTAGAACAATAATGGGATTTGTAGATGTGAAAAGTCTCTTAACCTGCTGAAAAAAATGTTTTTAAATCACCTACTCTGCATTTAATACCCATGTGTACCACCTTCTTGTTCTGTTGATTTTCTTTGTTAAATCCTTTCAATAGGGTCCATAGTGATAGGTTCGAAATCTCTGCAGTGACATTTATTGTCCACCACCATCATGAAAAGGTTGGTGCTGGGAATTTGCTGAATGACAAACGACCTTTAGATGGCAGAAAAGCAAAAAACAGACAAGATGTGTGTGTATGTGTGTCATGTAAGATGCAGCATATATAAAAAAGCTGACTAGGGTTTTATAGTACAGTTTAAGATTTTCTACATGTATAAGCCAAAAAAGATAAAATACATCCTGGGTCACCTTATTCCTTAGCTTTTTTCCCCCAAGATCTCATACAAACATTCATACATAACACACATTTCAAACAGCCCAAGAGGGTGTGATATGTATATCTATTAATAGGGGTATGCATGCCAAGTAGAGTGTAGCTCTCTGTACTATGCTTGCCTCCGCCAGATGTGCTGCCATTGTTTTATTCTCGCTCACCACTTTAATCAAACTTCACAGGGTAAAGCCGAAGACTGGCCAGCAATGTGTTGCAAAATATAAAACACTCGAATGCAAGAGGAGGGACAAATTGAAACCACACATAAATTGTAATTTTTATTTTATTATAGAATAGGGATGAAGAATTCCAAACTCGCTGATTTATGCGTTTGTGAGAAAAATATAAGAAAGAAGAGAAGAGCGCATGGTCCTTTCAGTCTTTCTTTATCTCCTTCTCTTTGTTTTTGATAGTTGGAATGATTTATAGTTTCACTCACACTATGGTTTATCGCATTCAGTCACAGCCAGCATGCTCAAACTATCCCAGATGCACACTGTCTAGCTTGATATAACCAAAGACCCAATCATGACCCTCTGGTATCTAAATCAAACACAAAGAAATACTGCTTAATATGTCCCGATTAATCTGCAATATGTAAATGCATAGAAAAATTCTCCTGCTGAATTAACTAAGACTGCTTTTGTTTTTGATGTAAATAGGCGTCCGCTGCTTTATCGTGTTAAGTTTGTCCATTCTTTTTTTAAACACTGACATAATTGTTTGCTTAAAAATTGGGTTCTGCCTGAGCTCATGTTTTCATATTTTTATAATGACTTTGACAAAATCCAAAAGCATCCCCACATAAAAAAACCGTCTAAAAACTCACTTCTGAAAACAACTTCAGATTGGTTGCAATTGAAAACACATTTAGCTTATGAACAGCACCATTAACACACCATTGACAGATAAAGAACACCAAATCGATATGCAAAATTGTTCTTTTAATGGAAATGCTAAATTAGATTAGAATAGAGATTCTTGGATCTAAAAAAAGATCAAACAGTAATTGTAAAAGTAAATCAATGAATACATTTATGTAAGCAGCTCAGTAATGAGAGCGAAGTTTCTAAACAAAACAGACTTTTCACTTATTTTATACCATTTTTTGTGACAATGATTTTTTCATGATGTAACCAATATTATTTAAGACATTACAGGTGATGTTTTGTGTATAAAAACAAAAATTTTCATTTACATACATTTAAAAGCCTCAAGCTAATACAAGTAACTTTCAGAAATTTTAAAACATTTTTTCAAATTGTTTCAAATTTTTTCAAAAATGTAATTGATTTTAATGTTAAAAAATCTATAGCTGTTTTTTTACTTATTTAACCCATCCATCCATCCATTGTATGTACCTGCTTATTTCTAATCAGGCTTACAGTGATCTGGCAAGGCCACCCTAGAAAGATCACCATTCCACCACAGGGACAAATACAAACAAATACATAACATGCAAACTCCATAAATAAGGCCACCTGCAGTGGATACAAACCTGAAACTTTCTTGCTGTAATGCAACAGTGCCTATCAATTGGTTATCATGCTCCATATATTTTTCAATATGTCTTTAAAAAAACTGAAAAGGCTAAAATGTTAAATTTAAATAAAATGCAAACCAATAATTTAAATAACAAACTAATATTTTTTTACCATAGAACATAGATGAAGAAACATCTTTAAACTGAAAATTTTTACAATATTAAGCAACAAATCCAGTGACTGCTACAGGTCTGGAAGTAGTTGAGACTGGCATGTTTTCATGGTGTTTTTCAAAATAGTTTGAAGACGTCTGAACATCGAGAATATGATTTTCTCGAGTTTTGGTGAAAGACATTTAGTCTTGCTTGTTACAGTTCTTCTGATCAGTTTGTGTTCGTCTTTTCTCCACAGCTGAAAGATTCAAAATGCACTGAGGTTAATTCAGCACTCAAACTCTCCTCTATAAAGTCATGCTGTAATAACTGCAGTATGTGGTTTTGCGTTGTTCTGCTAAAATACACAAGGTCTACACTGAAATAGATGTTGTTTGTGGGGGCAATGTTACTTTAAAACCCGTATATACAATTCACTACTCCTTTATCGCCTACAAAACATACAGGCTGGCAGTACCATGTGCACTTATACACCCCCATACTATCAGACATGTTGGCTTTCAAATAAAACACTGATAACATGCTGAAAGGTCTCATCTAACCATAGAACACTTTTCCACTTTGAGTTAGTCTATTTTAAATGAATTTTAACCCACAGAACAGGACTCCGAACCATCTTTATATATGGCCTTATTTTTGCATGATAGATAGGATTTTGTTTCCGATAGTAGTTTCTGAACATTTCAATAATGTCAATCACAGAATTATTTCCAATGAGTGATGTAAAGTCATCTGTAGGACTTAAGAATTAAAAAAAAAATTATCTTCTAAAATCTTTTGCAGACTGAGAGACTCGAACACATTCCTTTTGTAGCTAATTATGTTACAGACCTGATGACAATTATTTTAATTAGTGTCTAAATGTTCTCAAGTGCAAAATGTCTCTCCCAACTATTTTGGGACCTTTAGCAAGCACTACATTTTATGTGAGCTCATCTAGTGGATAAGTGTAACATTTCTTAGATTAAATGTTTATGTTCTCTATGTTTTTCATAAATGTATTCATTCATCTTCTATACCCACTTATTCCGTGACTCGGAGGCACAGGGGTCTGCTGGAGCCTATCCCTGTGCACATAGAGCAGGAGGAAGGAGTACAGTCCATCAAAGGGCCACACATAGTCGAACAACCACACACTTACTCTTATACATTACATTACATCTTATAAGCAATTTAGTTACCAATCAACCTAATGTACAGGTTTCTAGACTGTGGAGAGAAGCCAGAGTACCCAAAGTTAATCCTCTCCATGTTCTATTCGGAATAAAATATTGGCTCATCTGATTTGAACGTTTTTCGGTTTTTATTTTCAATAGTAAAACACCCGATATAATTTGGAATTATAGTCTGGAAATGAGCTGTTCTGAGTCCAATATTTTGCAAAAGAAACCTACTTTAAACCATACCACCAACCACAAAGCGAGATCATCCAACAATAACTTCACATTAGCATAACCTTAAGTAACCTTTAACTATTTCTACTCTAAGAAATCAAAACAGACCCTCTGCAATTGTCCACATAGCCAATATAACACATAATACTCAGCAAACAGTTATTTAAAACAGCTTATTCTAAACCCTGGTCTGCTTAGACAGGAAACAGGCAGCTTT
Organism: Sisor rabdophorus; assembly: GCA_026260075.1. Classification (NCBI taxonomy): domain Eukaryota; kingdom Metazoa; phylum Chordata; class Actinopteri; order Siluriformes; family Sisoridae; genus Sisor; species Sisor rabdophorus. The sequence goes on along the minus strand of JAOTQW010000028.1, from coordinate 3,736,774 downwards.
TAGATCAGCTTCACAAAAGCTTAATTAAGTCTAACTTATTTAAAGATATAAAACAGAGATAGTGATCCTGGCAAGAGAAGCACGTCCTGATGGAAAGTGGTAAACACAATTCCTTCTTATGCTGCATCTGGTCTTGTATCCCAAGTGAAAAAGACACATAGGCATATACACATTTGCAAACAGACACAATGCTAATGGATGGTGATTATTGAAAGTCTGAGTCACAAGTGAGTTCAAGCAGCGAAGCAAGACTAAAATACACAAATACAAACACGCATACAAACATTTTAATAGATTTTAGTAATGATGAACTTATGTGTGAATTCTTGTACCGTTAGCCTATTCTTGTATCGTTATCTTACCATTGTGGTTAATCGCATATTTTTGCAAGTAGTCCAAAAAAACAAGCTTAATGTCACAGGCAGGTGATGTCATCAACCTGGAATTAATGCTATATAAACACAAGCAGCACACCTAAGTAGGCTTCAATTCAGCACAACAAGGACACGAGGATATGAAACGTGACAGCACTTCTTGTTTCCTTGGGGCAAAAAAGTATTTAGTCAGCCACCAATTGTGCAAGTTCTCCCACTTAAAAAGATAAGAGGCCTGTAATTTTCATTAATTTTTGAAAACCTCTCTCATAGTTGAGATATACCTATGATAAAAATTTTAGGCCTTTCTTATCTTTGTAAGTGGGACAGCAATTAGTAGTTGAGTGATTCCTTTTTTGCCTCACTGTAAATTGGAGAGGTTCACCTTCAGGAACTCGAGCTGCCAAAAAGTCCCTTTTCCAGTGTCATGTGTGGAGTTTTTTATGTTTTCTAGATCCAATAACATTTACAAAAGAATGCCTTAGTCTGTGCCGCTTAGTTATGGTGTACATTATTTAAGACAGCACTTCTTGTTATTTATTTACAAGTATAAATGTAATTATTTAATTATTTAATAATTTGTAATTATTTAACAGTGAACGTTATTTAAGAAAAGCTACACTATCTCTGCAGGACACTTCAGATGACGTAGGCTGAGAGCAGCAGTGGATGATACAAGAAAACTAACATCAGAACTTTTCTCAATCAGAAGCTGTGGGTGGATAAAACCATTTGTAATGCTCTGAAATCCAGCTCCAATTCTTTTCACAATTACAACCTGGTAGCTCTAGAAATTGTAGCAGGGACTAAGAAATATTACAGACTATAAAATACTACCTTCCAGAATAGGGAATGTAAACACATCTCTGGCAGATGAGCTAAACACGTTTTATGCTCGCTTCGAAGCTGCAGGGAATCACACTAGCTGTGCTAACAGCACAATCAGGAGGCACAGTAATCACACACACACACAGACTGGGAGAGAAGCACATTTACAATCTTGAAGCATGATTTCAAGATAGCATTCAGGAGAGTGAACATTAGGAAAGAAGCAAGACCAGATGGCATTACAGGTCAGGTTCTGAAAGTCTGTACTGACCAGCTAGCACTGGTGTTCAAAGAGATATTCAACCTCTCTATGAAAAAGTCTGTAGTCCCCTCATGCTTTGAATAGTCCTCTATTGTTCCGGTCCCAAAGAAACCCCATTGCACCTGCTTCAATATAAAACTGTAAATTATAAATCTGGCTTTAGTATTGATTGTGTTTTGAATTATTGTTTTGAAAAAGACTGCATCACTACCAGACACACTGGAGTTCTTGTACCACCACATATCCATTGAGGACGCCATTGCACATCTCCTACATATCAAGAAGCCACCAGAACTGCAGAAAATGGGAATTATGCAAAAATGCTGTTTGCAGACTTTAGTTAGGCATTTAACACCATAATTTCCTACATACTTACCTCTTTGAGTTGCTGGGACTCAGCCCATTCCTGTGTCAATGATGGAAAGTCTATTCTGTACTCAATGTACACATATCATTCACCAACATTCAGTTTGCTGATGACAATGTTGTGGTGGGTCTGATCTCCCACAGGAGATTAACAACCTTGGGGGATAGTGCCAGTGCCAGTGTCTTTGTTGTATTTATTAAAGCTTTTTTCATTACTTAAAGCAAACACAGAGAGAATGAGAAAGATGAGAATGAGAAATATAATAATCAGCCTTTTTTAGTTTGTATGTAAAATACTTCTCTGCACAGTCCACTCAGTTTAAGTGCACTTTTAAATGTCGATGGCGGAGGGCTGATATACATCACTCTGATAGGGGCACCAAAGCTGTAACCGAAAGTTTATACTCCTTCTAAAAAGGCTTTGATGATAAACCACCCACAACCTATTTTGACAGCACTTTGAGGAAAATTAAGGACAACAAAGTGCACAGGTGTGTGACTGCAATGAACATCTAATTGCTTTAGTGAAGAGTTTTTGCACACACAAACCATCTGCCATCGAAAAGGTTAAGACTAAATAACTGGGATGTGTTTGCTGGACAAAGACTCGGACAAAAAGAAAGAAAAGCATGAAAAAAATCCAAATCCATAACGCACACAGCTAGAAACAATACAGCTAGAAACAAAACAGAAACATCTGACTTTAGTTCGACATGGATTAGTACTTTAAAAATTTTATCTTCCTTTCGGTACAGACAACGTCCCTGTGTAGAAACATTCACGCCTAAGAAAACCGTTAAAGAGGGCATTGGGGCCATGCAGTGATGTGTGATTACACAATTAGAAAGAATTAGACAGAAATCTAGAAAAAATACACATATGGTGTTGTCTGGCCACAGAAATTGCATGTTAGTTCTGAAAAAATTAGTGTTACTGAGGGGAAAACTATTGCTAATGTACATTTCTACATTCATATTTCAGACATGTAGCAGAGTTACACTGCAAAAAATTACCATCTAATTACAAGAAATAAATTAAGTAATTTAAAAAGTAGCTTGGTAATTTAAACCATTTTTTATTTGTATGAAAACATCTTAAATCTAGAGTTGCTAAACATTAGCCTTATACAATGTCTTAAAATGAACCTTTAAACTTAATTTAAAGCATTCAAACAAGTTATTACAACTAAAATAAAATCTTTTTTAACTTATTATAATTATGCTCAATTTGCAGATAAAATACTAACAACAAATGTTATACATTAGTGAATAAATATAAATAAGAAAAAAGAATAAATAATCTGAAAACAATCATAATAATATAACACAATCTGCTCTTGCGTAGCATTTTATTCTTAAAACAAAATCTCTACAATTTATTTGGCTAGAAATAAGATTGTAACTCTTAAGAAGTTTTTGCAGTGAGTTTATGTAATTTATACAACTGAGCAATTGGTGGTTAAGGGCCTTTCTCAGGGTGGTAGTAAATTGGTAAATTTTTGTTCTTAAAAGGCCATCTGTAATAAAAAGTGAACAGTATCATACTCGCATTTAGTTTTAAAACGCACACACACAGATATATATATTTTAAACACTAAAACACAATGAAAATTAAAACTTGCCAAGTAAAATCTTTAGACAAGGAAAGGAAACCAAATTATCCACAAGAAAACCCACAAAGAACAGATAGAGAATGTACAAACTCTATAAACACAGTCTTTCAGATGGAATTCAGTTGCCTCAACCCCAAAGGTGTGAGACAAACTTGGTGTTAGACATTTATGCCAGCGTAACCACAGACACAAAGGTTCTGAGCGCAAAACATATGCCAACAAACATATCAACATATCATTTATAAAATGTTTGAGTTTAAAAACTTCATAAAGTTCTCTAAAGTTACTCAACTGTACAATTGTCTCATAACATATGTTTTTGACAGAAAATCCTGACAGAAATGAAAGTCCAGTGGCATGAAATGAATGTTTACTGCACTGTTGTAGTAGTGGTGGTAATGTCCTATTACTTAAGGGTGTATAAGAATGTTAACAGCTCTTAGGTTCCTAAAGTGTTTTAGCTAAATTGAGGAATTCTCTGGTTAAAGATGAATACTGTAGAACTCTATCGTAATTGTAGAGGAAAATCATTAAAGTAAATAAGCCAACTTAAGGAACATGTGCATTTCTAATCAGTTTTTCCATCCAAATAAGATTATGCTAAATTAGTATTTTTGCACACACACTTTACCCGATTACCTTGATTTCATATTGTCTAGGCCTGGGGGAGGTTGGGTGGGTGCTAACCGGTGGGATGGTGGCCATAGCTGAGTTGCGGTATCTTGTGCCACATGTGTTCTTTGTTGTTTTAGAAATGCACAAGTTTATCCTTTGTGATGGCACTGATTTAAATCAGGAAGATTCCTCAGCTCCTTAAGGCTTTTTACTAAAAGCTATTTACCCAAAGTACAGTGGGTTAGTTGTCTAACTAAATAAGTTTAAGCAGCACATGTCCAAAAATACATGTACAAATAATACACACTTCTCGTTATATGTCCTGCGTGGACCAGACCACATAAGGTTGTGTGTGAGAATTCTGTATTTTAGGGACATGGAATTAGAAACCTTAAATCTTAAACAGATTACAGCAAGTAATAATTTTTATTATGTATTTCCTTCTACTAATAAGCAATATTAGCAATGTTTTGTAAAGGAAAAATGGATAGGAGCAAAAAATTGCAACCCTTTTTAATTAAATTATCTACAGTTTAAATGTTTCTAGTTTAAAAATAATAACAGTTTTAAAAGAATTTAACTCAAATTTACCCTAACATGCTTCTGCGATAAACTTCAACGATAGTCTCTTTGCATATTTTATTTATACTGTAAAGCAATACTCCCTGCATCCCTGTGTTTTGCTACTTTGCTGTGCAGTAAAACCACTAAAAGTAAAATATGGTCTGAATCAGGACAAAAGTGGCCGCTTCTCAAGAAAAGAAAACAACTCCACTGTTCAGTTTTGGTGTTTCGGCTCTTGACAACTGAAGCGAATAAAATGTCAGTGTAAGGTAATGAAAGCTGGTGATGTTTATTATATACTATCAGCAGAGGTGCTGTTTTAAAATGGTGGCTATTCTGTGTTAATGGGAGAAATAATGGTGATTGAAAAAAGGGCAGTGTATGTTTTTTCAGAATAGCTCAAAATCATACCGCAAAACACATTGATGAACTGTATCTGAGCTTCGCAGGGTAGTATATAAATAGTTTAGTGCTCAGTGTTGCCAACACTTGTTGAAAAGCACACTTGCACACAAATAGACTAATTTGTTTATCTGAGAATTTGTGAAAAGTATTCCAAAAACCGACTAACACTAGATGGACTGCAATTATTGGCATGTGTCTGTGTTTTAAAATTCATAGTCATGGCCTGTGAGTGTATAATCCGCTTAATGAAATGAAGTACATCCTCTCAGTCTGCGTTTAGAATTCCACTTACTTATTGCAGTCCTCAAAATCAATGTGTCCCGTTGTCTCCTTAATGGTCAGCTCTGAGACGAAGGCTGGGTATTCAGTATCGCACTGAACAACCCCCTCTCTTGGCTGATAAAGGGACAGACAGACAGTTAGTTAGTTAGATAGATAGACAGACAGATAGATAGCAAGCAAAGCATCCTGTGAAAGAAGCATGTCTAAGGTTTCTCTAAAAGACATTGTTTTGTTTAAAGCTGACTCCACCTAGTGCTCACACAAGAGTAACTCTTCCTCAGATTTTCTGAAGCTACTGAAACACTACCACCTTCCATTTGAGTCAATATGACATGCACATGAAGTAATTAAGAATCACTTTTGTTAAGAAAATATGAAAATTTGTTTCATCTTAATAGATTTCAACACAGTATAAACTACTTAATTTCCTGCAAGCCATAATCATTTTTGCCCCAAACTGTCAATCAACACTGATGTTATTTAGTTTATATATAAAAAAACGGATGCACTGCAAATGACACATATTTACCTTGACAAAAGAGATTTATTGGTGCTTTTGGGAAAGACACACAGGTGAGTCATGAATAATAAGAGATGAATGCTTTCCCTAACTTTTAATTAACTGTGCTGTGATTATGGATTCTAAAGGATAAATCATACCTGGGAAACTAATCATAGTATGTGGAAGATTATAAATTTTTCGTGTTTACAGTAGGTTCTTAATTTATAAACACAATTTGTTCCTAAACTTTGTTCGTGTTTGTGACAAAGTAAATTTTTTAAAGTTAAACTTTTCATACGGTTTCATGAAAATAGGATTTGTTCATGGCCCCTATGGCCCCTTAAAAATTATGTATTTTATGTTTTATTTGGGGCACAACAAGGAGGTCCTGGGTTCGAATCCCGGGCACGGGGTCTTTCCTTCCACAGTCGAAACACATGTACATTAGGTTAATTGGTGATTCTAAATTGCCCATAGGAGTGAGTGTGGTTGTGTGTGGCCCTGCGATGGACTAGCGACCTGTGTACCCCTACCTTTCGCCCTATGTGCGCTGGGATAGGCTGCAGCAGACGCCTGTGCCCCAGGGTTCGGGAATAAGCGGGTATAGAAGATAAATGAATGTTTTATTTAGGTGGAACAGAATCTTTCTGAGTGGAGTGTGCATGTTCTCCCTGCGCTTGAACGGGTACTCCAGGTTTCCTTCCACAATCCGAAAACATGTATATTAAATTGATTGGTGATTCTAAATTGCCTATATGAGTAAGTGTAAGTGCGTGTGGTTGCGTGTGTGTGGCTTTGCGATGGAGTGGCGACCTGTCCAGGGTGTACCCCCTGCCTTTCGCCCTATGTGCACTGGGATAGACTCTAGCAAACCCCCATGACCGCAGGTTCAGGAATAAGCAGGTATAAAAGATGAAAATTTTTTTTTTAAAAATTATGTTTTATTTGTCACAAATAACAACATTTATTAATATAATTTAGGGCGGCATGGTGGCGTAGTGGTTAGCATGGTCGCCTCACAACAAGAAGGTCCTGGGCTCAAATCCTGGGCTCTTACTGTGCAGAGTTTGCATGTAGGCTTCAGCAAACCCCCATAACCCAGAGTTAGGGAATAAGCAGGTATATCAGATAAATGAATTTATTGAATATTTTTTTAATAATTAATTTATAATTTGATTAAATTTGTAAATTTAATTAAAAAAACATTTAGTTAAAGTTAAACATCTAGATTGACAAATGAGGGGAGAGTGAAGCTTACATAGGGGCTCAGACATATCCAGGTGAGATGAGCGATAGTCCACATTTTTTACATTTTGGCCATCGGACTGTGTTTGTCTTTCAAGAATGAGTTAACAATTTAAACAGCATTTTAATAGATATTTTTGTTTATGATCTGTTAGTAGGTTAATGGATCAAGGTCCCACACACAAACACTGGTTAGATTAGGCAATCATTGTAGAATGTGTAATAAATAAACTACATATGTGGAAGGGGGCTTAGTAGTTAAGGTGTTAGACTTATGTCAGAAAGACCGGGGTTTGATTCCCAGGACCTCCAAACCACCACCGTGGGCCCCCTAGAAAAGGCCCTAAACCATTAATTGCTCAGTTGTATAAAAGTTGCTCTTGATAAGGGTGTCTAACAAATTCTGTAAATGTATTAACAAAGATATCGTTAAAACTTTTACTTCTCAAAAACTGTACTAGACAAGTTTTTAAGTAATAAAAAGACAATTAAATATTTTTTTATAGGTCTGAATATAGGCAATAACCTTTCCCAAAATTACACCAGAGAAACAAACTCTCTGCTTCAACATCCAAGTGCCACAGGCTGTAAAGGTTGAACTCCATCAAAAATCTGTGGGCAGAGAAAAAATTGTAGCTTGAAAAAAGCTGTATTTGTATTTGTAAGTTAGTTGTAGTAATTTTGTCGTCTCGATTCTCTGTATTGTGTTCTGTCACCGCGAAGTGAGTCTGA
>JAOTQW010000028.1:3584591-3595671 GCA_026260075.1 Sisor rabdophorus | reverse complement strand
CTAATGCACATGTTTTTGGACTGTGGGAGGAAACCGAAGTACCCGGAGGAAACCCGCGCAAGCGCAGGGAGAACATGCAAACTCCACGCAGAAAGACCCCAAGCCCGGGATTCGAACCCGGGATCTTCTTGTTGTGAGGCAACCATGCTAACCAATACGCCACCGGGCACCCTTTAACGTTAAATTATTTTCTTATATTAAAATCGTTTTAAATACTAATAAAAAGTTAAATAAAACACTGTTGAAGCATTCCAACTGCTAGAAATGTAACACTGGATTTTTGGATTTTCTTGATTTGGTGGACATGATTTTGCTGAGTAGAATATGATCCTGGATTATTAACATCCTATTGTATTGTATCAGTATTGCGAAGCTCAATAATCAATTTTGAAGCACTTTTGTACATTGCTCTGAATAAGAGCGTCTGCTAAATGCTGTAAATGTAAATGTGAATGTTGTTAATCCTGGATCAACATTTCAATCTATTAATCATAACCATTTAATTTCGTTGGTGTATGATGACCAAAACCAACCTTAATCAATTTTTAAAATCTTTTACTGTCTAGAAACCTAAATTAAATATTATAAATGTATTGATTAAATAAAAACATAAAATAATTCAATAAGATCTTTAATACAGTACATTGCAGTACTGAACAATTACATCCAACATGTATGTGCACTTTAGTTACTGTGTAAAAATTTCCCTCACCTTCAGTAAAATGTGCAGTAAAATGTAAATGTAGGTGTGTTTGAATAAAAAGTCAATTCATTTAGATTTTATCTTTATAGTTTTTAAAAATCAGTCTTGTAATTGTTAAATGTTTCAAAAATAGGATTTAAAAAAATAATGTTGAAGCCGTTTTAGAGTAAGAATGTTGCTCCAACATTTTACACTCAATTGTTAATTACTGATTATGATCAATTAATTCATTCATCTTCTATACCGGCTTATTTCCTAACTCAGGGTAACTGGAGCCTATCCCAGTGCACACCTGATACAGTATTACACTAATCATATATAAAAAATTTAACCCCAAAAAAAGAAAGGCAATCAAACATTTTTAAAGCCACCAAAATTTGTAAGAATCTTGCCCCACCTGCTTTGCACTTCAATGCAGTCTTGGTAAAGGCGATCATACATGCAGATCTTTAAGTCCATGCTTGGCTTGGTCACCCATACAGGAACACTCTCAGCCACTCCACAGGCTGACACTATGATCTAGATATTTAAGGGAAAAAGTGTTCAGACAAATTTACAGTTAAGGCACTTCACTTATTTTGCAGTCCTCTTTACCTCTTGGCAATTGGGTTGTGAGAAGGTGATTTTGATATCTAGCTTAGTTTCTCCGGGGATGGTTGGTGTAAAAACAACGGGGATTTTAATGCTAGAGAACGGGCCCACCTCACCCTCGAGAATCTGGTGAGAAAGTCACATGTTAGCTGAAATATAAAAAACATTCAGGAGCTCAGCACTTAATAATGCAGCACTTAGTATGCTCCAGGCTTTATATTCATAATTTTTTCCATCTTATATTTGATGTGACTGCTATTCAATACAGACTTGAGTTTCTTGCTTAATTTGCTCTTTATTTTTATACCAGTCACACAGATATCTGAATATTAGTAGTCAATTTTAATATTGTAGCATCTGTGCTTGTTTGATTGGGAAACCATGTGAAAAACTGCATTAGAGGCATTGGATGGTCCTTCTCGGTTATCGCATGCAATATATGGAGAATAGCATTTACGTTTCTTTTTTAAAATTTATTTTTGGTATTTTTGTCTTTATTAAAAGAACAAAGCAAAATAAAACAGGGGAGAAAGAGATAAGAATGGTACATGTCGGAATTGAACCCCAGGTCATCAAAATAGAAAAGTGCTGGTGCCTTAACCAGCTACATCACAGTTATATCTAGTATGCATATACTCTTGCATTAAATATAGCTAAGCATTTTCTGCCTGAAACTGGCAAGGTTTCTAAGTCAATTTCTGTCAGCCATTGTGGGCCTTAAAATTGTAATTCAAATCTCAATTTAAATATGGGAAGGGGTTAAGGTGTTGGACTGATACTAGAAAGAACGGGGTTTGATTCCCAGCACCACCAAGCCACCACTGTGGGTTCCTGAGCAAGGCCCTTAATCCCCAGTTTTTCAGTTGTAAGTCGCTCTGGATAAGAGCGTCTGCCAAATACTGTAAATCTAAATGTAAATGAATATGGCTGTGATAAATGTGAGTCGCTCTGGATAGGAGTGTCTTTAACAGCTTACATTTACTTTTATAGCAGTTGGCAGAGCTATTATTTTGTATAAATTTTATCTTTGAATTGCTATTTATTCATTTATAGTCCTAAAAACATATTTTATCGTTCATTCATTCATACATTTCCTATACCTTTTATTCCTTAACTCAGGGTCATGGGAGTCTGCCGGAGTCTATCCAAGCGCACATTGGTTGAGGGTCAGGATACACCCTGGACAGGTCACCGATCCATCACAGGGCGACACATAGACAAACAACCACACACACTCACACTTAATCCTATGGACAATGAGAGTCACCAATCAACCTAATTTACATGTTTTTGGACTGTGGGATGAAACAGGAGAACTTGGTGAAAACCCACGCAAGCACTGGACGAACATGCAAACTCTGCACAGAAAGACCCGGAAATCAAACCCACAACCTTTTAGGTGTGAGGTGAACATGCTGACCACTAAACAACCAAGCTGCCTATATTTTATCCTTTTGTTTTTATCTTTTTTTCTCCCAGAGTGTAAAATCTTGGGCACACATCTAGGTGACAAAGTGATCCTGCAAAACACTTACTTCACCAATGCTGATTTCATTGATCTCAATGTCATGGTCCTGCTCAACATCTGTAACCATAGTCTCCTCTAATGTATCAACTTCTAAAGCCTCAACCGGTACAGATGCGTCACAGTTAGTTTGGGATTCACCTAAAATCACTGATATAAATAATATTGCTTTAGTGTACTTAAATAATTGCATAGTACTTAAGATAAAATGTGTGAAAAGTATTTATTTTTTCCGCCAATTTGGGTTCACCCGATTCCAATTCTGCTTGTGTACTGCAGATAGCCTTGTCTTCCTCTTCTTCAGTTGCTTCATGGCATGAAGAAGGAGTACCTTTTACACAACTGCTGTCCTCAGGTTTCTAAGAGAAGAACTATTATTCAAATACTTTGCAATGTAGACATTTTAAAAAAGGTTATAAACATTAAAACATATTTGTTGAATATAGAACTGATTTGTTTGTTCTGGTGGCTGAATGGAAAAATTACCTGTTTGCTAGGAGAGAAATGCTGTGGCAGATTTTGCAACTGAAGGCAGTTTGTGGACAGGGAAGTTAGTTGATAGCAAGAACCCAGTGCCCCCCTGTTGGTCAGGGTGATTACCCGTGAAATTGTCTCCCCGACCACATGCGTGCCAAAGTCAATGTGGCTGCTATCAACAACCATCTGGGGAAAGGAAAGAAAACACACTATACTTCCTAAAAGAAAATCTTACAGCAACATTGATTGTCTGAAAAAAAAATAATACAGTAGTCCTCACCTCACATTTTTTTGTTCTGCACATAATTATGACAGAAAAAGGGGCTGTAGCCGAATGGAACTGGATCTCACCATTTAAATCTTCATTTAGCTTAGAAAGACAAAATAGAACATGCAAGTTAACATATCTAATTATTTAGGAAGATACTACCACTCAATACCATTTTTACACCTTTCCCCTACCCTCTCTTTTTTATCTGTTGTAAATTTTTTTAGTTAAAGGTGTAGGTTTGTTGCTACCCTTTTACATGAAAATGCTTCAGGTCCACACTTATACTTTCAGTAGAAGGATAATAAATTTTCCCAAGATAGCTAGATGCAACCAACAGCTATGTCCATACTATTCTCTATGTTACACTGCTAAACGATAGTCTAACAATATCTTTTTATTATTTATATCATTACCTAATGACTTGACAAAAAATTCCTGGCAGAAATAATAGTCTAGTGGCAGAAAATTAGCTTTTTCACCAGACAGATGATGGTATATACTGGTGTTGTGGGGTCGCCAATCCATCGCCACACACACACAACCACACGCACTTACTCCTATGGGCACTTCAGAGTCACCAATCGCATGTTTTTGGCGTGTAGGAGGAAACCGGCGTACCTGGAGGAAACCCACGCAAGCACAGGGAGAACATGCAAACTCCGCACAGATGGACCCCAAGCCCGGGATTCAAAGCCAGGAGCTTCTTTTTGTGTGGCGACAGTGCTAACCATTTCGCCACAGCGCCGCCACACAAAAACAAATTGTCTTTTAATGTGTTTCGTAAGTTCATGCAGCAGAGTGCTTCTTATACGAGCTCTGTAGCTCGTCAGGAAAGAGTTGCGTATGCATAAATTAAATGCTCCCAGTACAGTAAAATAAAAGTATTTTCATAAACCTGGACTGTAAATAATAATTCCATAATCTCTGTATAATTATCCAAAATGTCTTCGATGAACTATATGTTAGAGCAAAATAAAAAAGTATAAGAAATGACTCACCAGGGGTGTAAAAACAGTCTCTAGTTCACATGACATGCCTGCTGACATCGGGCCAGGAGGCTCAAAACTGAGTCAGAAATATAAAATGTAAATAAAAGAAAATACAATAAAACTATAAATATAAATCATCACATGTCTGTTTTATACTGTTACAAGGTACTGACAATAAAGTTAAAGAAACCTGTCACTAAACTCTAGACTTAATTTTTTTAACTGGATAAATGTAATTTTTTATTTTATTTATGTACATGTTCTTTTAACAGTCAATTATTGTTTGGTAAATTCAGGTGTAAAGTCATGTAAAACATCTAACACTTGTTTTAGTGGCATGCAACAAAGAAAAAGCTCAGAAATTTACACTTCGATTGTGCTGATAAAAATATTGACGTAGAGAAATAGATAGAAATAAAAACTGTCTGTGGAGGTTGGCTCAGCGTCAGCCATTAAAAAAGAAAACCTCAACCTAGCATTTTATTCAAGTATTAGAAAGTTTGGATGATTGTTAAATATTTTTTTAGTATTTTAAAAGATGCTTCCTCTGTTTTTTTGTAAAAATCCTTATTTGTTTAGATGTTTTTATATTTCGAGTTTGTTCAGAAGGGTTTATGATATAACTGGAGCATACACACTTCTCACTCTAGAAAGAAACCTTTTCATTCAAGAGAGAGCGAGTGAGAGTAGGAAAGCGAGCGATAGAGAGAGAGAGAGAGAGAGAGAGTGAAAGAGAACCAGCAAACAAGCGATAAAGAGCAAGCAAGAGAGACAGAGAAAAGGGAGCCATTTTTAGAATTTCTGGGGGCGTCAAAGAAGGTATGGACGTACGGCAACAGCGACGAGTCTTACTACTACTGCTTGCTTCCACAGATTTGGTTTTTGCTTACATTAAATCTGACAGTGTTTGAATAATGTAGCGTATGTTCATCATAAACTTAAGAGATGTGATCATATTTTTTCAATTCTGTAGTTATTATTTGCAGCCTCTCATTGTCTCATTCTATCATGATTATCATTCCTTCAGTATAAATATTTTTATGATATACTGCATATGTGGTAAGTGTTTAGGAAGCTGATTTAATTATATGCATATCAAATGTACAAAAAAAGATTATTCATACTCAAATTATTCTATACCTGCTTATTGTCTAACTTTGGTTCTCAGTTTTTGGACTGTAAAAGGAAAATGGAGAGGTAAAATTCCAGTGGGCCTCAATTATTGTTACAAAAACAATTTTATACATTTTGTATAATGTAACCCTCTAATGAGAACCTGGCACATTCACAACCTGATCGGTCAGTTTTTGTAACATATCGCAACATAATAATTCCAGCTGGCTATTTAAAAAGCTGCTGTGTACTAAATAACATTTACATTTGCTGCTTTTGGAAGGCATTGCATATGGGCCCAACAGTGGTAACAGGGTAGTACTAAGAATCAAAAACAAACTCCAGTTAGTGAGCCAGACTCCAAGACCACTGGGCTACCACTGTGTGCTCATCGTTTGCATATACACTATAATTACCAAAAGGTTGTGGTCACCTGATCTTTAGAGCCATATGTGGTACTTCTCCAAACTGCTGCTACAATTATGAAAGCAATATTAGAGTAATAGATTATTATTAGAGAGAGTTATTCTTAACACCACTAAACACCGACTGAATGCCGACTGTATCCCATTAGTGTCATCTCATAAATACTGTTGTAGCTGAATAAACAGATTTGATAAAGTCAAGATTCAAATTAAACTAAAAGGTCTTTCTAAAAGATTGAAGCTTGATCAAATAGCAAAATAGGAGTAAATCTGGAATAAGATATTTAAAATTGCATGTGCTTGTGATGCTCAGGTGACCACAAACGTTTTGCAATATAGTGTTTATATAGTTTTACTATTACAATCTAAGAACTCATGAAAACCTTATAAATTATGCAAAAGAGCTTTAGGATTTACTACGGTGTTTGCAGAAGTATCTCTGATGCCTTTTTTGGCAAATAGCAACACAGATCCTTTCATGAGGATCCTTTCATATCCTTGTCTTTCACAAAATAACAGTTGAAATGGAGTTCAAACCCCTGTGACCCTGATTAGGAATAAATGAACAAATAAATAGATGGATAGATGAATGCATGAATGGACAGATGGATGGATGGATTTTCAGTTATCTTTTCAGGCATTGTGTTGAATCCATACTTGGTTCTTTGCAGCAGTATTTGCTTTATTGTAATAGTTTGTGCTGTGTATCCCTCTTACCTAACAGTTATGAAATCCACAAGGTTTTGTGAAACTCCCACAAGTCTACAGGAATTAGTGACATTAGAGGTGTTTGTAAGAACTACTTTTTTCTTATACGTCTTTTCAAGGTCAAAATCCTGCAAAACAGTGTGTTGATGCACAAGAATGTTTTAGAATAAGCAACAGAGTGGTCATTTACAATAGTACACCTGGAGATTCAAAATGTACTGTAACTACCTTAAATATAACTATTTCTGGTTTGCTGACAAATGGTGGTCCTTTCGACTCTTTGCCGCTTTGCATAAATTTCCTAGTTCGCTTTGAAGTAATAGTTTTGTCTTTGTCTGTCTTCATAGACTTGAAGATAGATGTCTTCAGAGGAATTTCATCATCTGACTTCATCTAAAAACATTCAAAAACACTTTAATTTAGTTAAATTTAATTAGGAACAATTTGTGGGTAATAGTTTATCATAAGATTTACAAATTAAAATGTGACCATATTTTTATATCCAGTAGACACTAATAGGAAAAAAAGTTTTAATAAAAACACAGTAAGAAAAGGATACATTTATAGAAGATAAAAGAAAATCAATAAAACTCAGTTTTAATAAGAGCAAGTTTAGTTTTACTTTGGTTTTAATAAAATGAAATTAATTAAATTTTTGCAAACAAAAAGTTTAGGGCACACTTTTTGTTTCCTTGAGGGGATTCTCTAACAAACATCTGTTTTGCGTCAAGCTGGTGCTCTCCACACGTCTTTATTAAGGCTGGGACCTTTCTTTACCCAAACCTGGGTATGTCATTAGAGGGAACTTTAAAGCCATACCCAGGTGTGGGTGAAGAAAGGTCTTTATCAAGGCTGGAGCGTGTGGAGAGATAAACCTTTTGTGCCCAGTTTAAATGATCGGATCAGCAGTATGTCTGCTTCGGTGCACACAAAAAGGGGCTTTAACACAGATGATAAGCAGGTGTAACCTTTCCACTTGCTTATAAGGACTCCCCCAATTTGCCCCCTTTATTCGGCTGCTCAGGCTACTAGTAATATTTCTCTGGCATTCATCTGCGTTGCGCCAATATTATCCTCTTTACAAACCTTTCAATTATGCTTGGATTTTGCCCAAGGGTTATTAAAGGCCTTCCTTTAGCCTACTCCTTAAAGTTCCAGCTTACACATCAAAGCCCATAATTTTTCAGGCCTTTTTTAATGCTGGGCAACTTGTTCTACAATGCTGCTCTGAGAGAAGAGTTAGATCATCTGCATTGTCTGCTTTGGTTTAATTAGGTGCACCTAAGGGGCAGAAGCACCTATCTAAGCAGGAATGTGGTTAAGAATATCAAACTTGCTTATGAAAACTGTGGTTGTTTTCTCTGCTAACAGTGGACTTTATTATGGGTATGAGAGCCTCCAATTATTTGGTTTGTATGTGAAGCATCTGTAATATGGCAGGTTGATTTGTACACTCTATGCACATATTTGTTTTATAACCTAGGATTTACATTCTTATAGTGTTTTTGATCATCTCAAGTTTCTGAAGGGGATCATCTTTAGGTTACAAATGTAACCATGGTTCCCTAAATAAGAAGATGCGTCTTTTAGCATTATATCAGCTTTCAAAATCTACAGGTATGCAGCTGGAGCCTGTCTTTATGCTTAATGTCTGTCTTTATGGTCAATTACATAACTAACATATCATTACATATTTAAGCATATGGTTAATTACATAACTAACATATCATTACATATTTAAGCATATTGTTAATTACATAACTAACATAGCATTATTGCCATAACCTGTTGCTCTTCCTTTGGACTAATTACACAAGTGCTCTTCCCATAGTGTTTTTGATGCACTGTGCTCCTTCAGAAATAGTTGTTACATTTAATCTAGAGATGTTTCTACCTATTAAATTCATAAAACAAACCTGGAGCAACAGACATTGTTTTTGACACTAAACCCAATTATGTCCCAGACCTGTTAAATTTATAAATGTGACTGCTATCAAATTTTGCCATCAAAATGTTAATAAAAATCAAATGTTTTCGAAGGCATGTTCTCTTTCTAAACATTTTAGTTATGCTGACTCAGTGCCTAAAGCCTGTAAATTGTCATTGCAACCATTCAACTGTAATTATTAAGTGTCCACATAAGATTTAAGCTATTAACACATTCAACACATTACATTTTTCTTTAAAGTGTGCAACTCACTTATGTTATTGTAGCATAGTTGAGTAAAAATCTTCAACTGTTTCTAATGCAATTCATCTTTTATACCTGCTTATTCCCTCAGGGTCACTGGGGTCTGCTGGAGCCTATCCCAGCACACACAGATTGGAAGACAGGGGTACACCTTGGACATGTTGCCAGTCTATTGCAGGACAACATATAGATGAACAACCAAGCACACAAACTTACTCCTATGGGCAATTTAAAGTCACCAATCAACCTGATGTACGCGTTTTTGAACTGTGAGAGGTAACCAGAGAACCCGGACAAATCCACTCAAGAGTGGGGAAAACATGCAACTCTGCACAGAAAAACCCTTAGCCTGGGAATCGAACCCAGGACCTTCTTGCTGTAAGGGGACAGTGCTAACTAGCGTGCTTTCTTAGCATTTAGCATTTCTGGATAATATTTTTAAGAAGGGAACTATATATTTTACAACTGTAAAAATCAGTTTTCTTTGATAATTACTGTGTAATACTGCCGTTTGTGATCCCAAAGGCCGCTGAACTCAGGTTGGACCAGACACTCTTGATCTTCTTTTCCTTCTGTTATCTTTGTGTTCGTGTCCTGTTTCTCTAAGGAATCGCAGGGGGAGATCTCAGGTTCGGGTGGATGCCTATCCTGAACTACCTACCAAGGCAAAAAAATTGGAATTGCATTGTTTAAAGGAGTACCAAAAAAACACAACCTTATCCAAATCAAATAAAGTCCAATTTTATTTGTCGTCTAGATAAAATACGTGTTATGTCAAGGAGCAAAATGTTTCTTTTCAATTGAGCTCCAACCAAAATTAAGATAAAAGAATATGGAAGGAATAAAAAGATATAAATCAAAGGGTACAGATGCAAGTTATATACACAATTTAAGGCAGCAATTGTAAATTATATGAATCTAAGATCAACTTGCAGAGTAACTTTTTTATTTATCTCTGCTTGCCTTGCCTGCACGTGCTTGCACCAGTGGTAGCTTGGTGGGGCTGGGAATTAAAGTCTGGTTAAGTCCAACACCTTAACCACGGAGCTACCACTCCCTACTACTTAAAAAACATCAATCATAATGTAAAACCCCTTATATTACCCAATAACAGCCACACCTTCTTACCTCTTTATCTATGTGTACTGATTGAGGCTTAAAAAGTTTTCTTTCCCCTCGCTTTAGGACCATACTCTGGGTCACACGTGCTGGTAGCTCGTTCAGGCGTGCCTGCTGTTCTTTCTGTCTTTTTTTTTGCTCTTCTTCAAGCAGCAGTTTGGAGACAATCTTTATTCGTCTGGCTTTCTGCTTTTCTTGAAATTCCCTACCAGGTTTAAATCATATTTCATATGTAGATTTTTTAATGGTTTTTAACTGTCACATTTACATTTATAGAAGATGTCCTAGAGCAATTTACATCTTTTATACGACTGAATTTTTTGTCAGAATATTCAGCTATATAAAGAAAAAAGTATTTAATAAAAATAGTTTATTTATTTAGATCAAGGATTTGTTTTTTTAGCGTCCCTTTGTTTTTTAGCAGTGTATATTCATACACTTACCTACTCATCCAGTTGTGTAACTGTTGTGCATGAATTATGCGGATGGAGGCAGGCAGCCTTTGGTAATGTTAACATAGACTATAAAAATGGGGAAAATATGTTCTCAGAGAAATTGACTGTGGCGTGATGGTTAGCGCCAGATGAACCAGCTTTTTTTGCATTATTTAAATATTTAAAACATATTTAAAGTCTCTAAAAATATCTACTCTGATTGTACAGAACACAACAGCCATTCATTCATTCATCTTCTATACCCACTTATTTTCAAACTTTTCAGGGTTACGGAGGTCTGCTGAAGCCATTTCCAGCGCACATTAGGCAAAAGGCATGTGGTACACCCTGTCAGGTCACCAGTCCATCGCAGGGCCGCACAGAAAGACCATGTTCCCGGGATTCCAACCCAGGACCTTCTTGTTGTGAGGCGACCGTGCTAACCACTATGCCATTAGTATTAAGTGCTAAGTAAAAATAATATTTCATTTCATCTTCTTTACCCGCTTATTCCCGAATCCAGGGTCACGGGGG
>JAOTQW010000028.1:3561184-3575531 GCA_026260075.1 Sisor rabdophorus | reverse complement strand
AATGTACTCTACGGATTTTGACCCTCTTCTGTTTGTTCTGACTACTCTTTGATTATGGCTTTGGATTGTTAACTTTCTTGAATTAAAATATAAACTCTGCAACATGGATTCGCTTACGTCTGGTTCGTTACACGGGTATAAAAGATGAATGAATGAAGAAATGAATGAATGTAAAATGATTTAATAAATGCATGCATGCATGAATGAATGAATGTAAGATAAATGAAGAAATTAATTTAAGATGAATGAATGAATAAATGTAACATGAATGAATCAATTAATATAAGACAAACAAATAAATGTAAGATAAATAATGAATCAATGAATAAATTGATGTTAGCTGATTAAATGAATTTAAGATGAATAAATAAAAAATAATGAATAAATGTAGGATAAATAATGAATGAGTCAATGTAAGCTAAATAAATAAACTTTCAAATTGGAATATACTGAAAACATAAATGTGATTATAAGAATAGCCCAGTAGTTAAGTTGTTGGGCTGGTAATGTTAAAATTTAGTTAAAATAGACTTAAATAGACTCTTTAAAGCCTAATCTTTTTCAAGGTAACCTACTGCTGGGATGTAACGTTTGATATGCCTTCAGTGAATATAAGTTTATCCGTAGACATTTACATTTCTAATGTTGTTAAGGTATGTGGTTGTCAAGCTGTATGTTAGATAAGCTGAGCCTCAATTAAAAAAAATCATAAAAAAAAATATTTAATCCATATATTTGCAGTAAGTTATTCATAAGTGAGAAGTATCACAGTATGGCACTTTAAAATCCAGTCTTTTTACTGTTTGGGTTACATATTGCAGTTCTGTCTTTTTCTTGAAACATCTAAGTGTGATTTTCAGTAAGAAGTGCCAAATGTCATTTAGAGAATTTTTGTTAATTTCTATGAGTTTACGTTCATCTATTTGGCAAATGATCTTATTTAACAGAAAAACCTCCAACTGGTCAAAATCTAAAATAGAGTTTTCTAGGAAGTAAAAATAGTTGTGATATTAAGCACAAATGCACAAAGTCAGAGGAAGACACAGGCAGAACAAAATGTAAACGTCAGATTACATAGTCCAAGACCAAGCAGTCAGTCAAACGACTGATGTGCAAGGTTTGCAGAGCAACACACGTAATCATGTGCAACTTAGGTTATGGATCACCTCAACAGGTAACACTGCAGAACAGAAAAAACGCTATTACTGAGAAAAATACTAACTAATTATGACATTTATTTCTGTTTAATTCCATACGTCCTCACTGTGACATAAAAATTGACCAGACTGCGTCCTAATAATGATCAGGACAAGTCTCTGTAGTTGAGAAGAACCTCTTTCTAATAATTGTATCACAAGGATGTAAGTACTAGAGGGTGGAAAATTTTGGTACTTTACAATCAATCGAAATGTTTCTATCTTACATTTGAATCAAAAGTTTTCCTGCTTTTTGTTTAGAGTTGAAATTTCTGTGTGATTGTGTGACAGAACACGCTATATATGTGAAACCCTGTTTTATTCACCACCCCAAATTCTTATTTGATCAAATATAAGTGTTCGGGCAAACCAGTTTACACCTTCACACTCAATTGCAAACTGCCTTAGTGCATGCTGGAGGTACTGGCTTGAAGGAGCCAGCAGGACAACATCATCCACAAAAAGCAGAGATTAGATCCTGTGTTCTCCAAGCCTGACCCCTTCCTGCCCCAGGCTGCGCCTAGAAATCCTGTCCATAAAGATAATGAACAGGATCGGGAGTAAAAAGGGAAACCCCCAGCCTCCACTTTCCCAATGGAAGACGTGTTGGTGGTGTTATTGATGTTATTAAGTAGATCCTCGAAGTACTCCTTCCACTCCGTCCCACAATATACCCAATAGAAGTCAGCAGGTTCCAACCTCCACTGTAAACAGTTTTGGCAGGGCTCTTCTTTCCCCTCCTGAGGCGTCGAACGGTTTGCCACAAATTCTTCGAGGCCATTCCTCCCAATCACGCCCCTCCAGGTATCGCTGTTGCTGCTTTCATGGGCGTTGAAGTCTCCCAGTTGAATGACCTAATCCCCAGTCGGAGCACTTTTCAGAGACCCCAAGAAGGTCAGGTACTCTGCGCTGCCATTTGGCCAATAAGCGACCTATCCCCAACCCGAAGGCGCAGGGAAGCAACCCTCTCGTTAACTGGGGTAAACTCCAACACATGGCGTCTAAGCTGGGGGCTAACAAAAAACTATTTATAAACTATTAATACTTATAATTCTTTTTATGAAGGAGCATCTCATAAAAATAATTATAAATATAAATAGTTTCTAAATAGTTTTTTTATTATGCTGTACTATGAGGAGATATTTATTACCTTTTGAGATCTTACCATTTTATCATGCAGATACTTATGATTTTGGGTGACTGTGCTGTTATAGGGCCATGCTGAATGACATTGGCGACTACATCGGTACAGATATTGAGATTTCCTGGTTGCCGAATCTGGATGATTTAATGAAAGGCTATGCCCGAAATTTTCGTCCAGGGATAGGAGGTAAGTCATTCTATTTCACTTTACCATATTCTTAGCATATGCACTAAAAACCCCACATATAACATACCAATGCTGTGTGCTCTCCAGTTGGGACTGCTTGTGAGAATCTAATTCTGAGAATCTAATTTTACCAGGCTATATTTAGGTCACACACACTACATAAATATGACTTTGCACATTAACAAGTACTTGATGTGTGATGAGCGAAAGTGTCCACTGAACTGCCATTGCAGTTGTGAATGAGTTTTTTAATACTTTATGCATCAGTGTGAAAATGAAACCTTTGTCGCAGGTAAATAGGCCATAAAAAAACAAAACAATTCTTACAATGCTAACTTCTTTTTTTAAAGCTTCATTAGGGTGAACTTGCATTGAAGTTATTTAGTTATATAGTCAAGAGAACATCTATGACCATGCTTAAACTGCTCACATGTGGACACCAACAGTAATATATAAAACTGTATTTCAATATTTGTTATTTTTTGTTCACTTTTGTTCAATGAAAAAAATTACTCACTTTCAGAAAAAAAGATAGTAATAACTTAGGGACTAATGCTACATTCAGCCAGGCTGCAACGAAGACTTTTTTATTCCACCTGAAGATATCATTGTTTTACAAAACTTTAAAATGATGCAGAAGCTAAATATTGAATCTGTGTCATTTTGCTTTCTTTTCTGGTCACTATGTCTACATATAGTTGTTTAACTGTGTATAGTGTATTTACAAATATTAGATATGGGTAAGTGTTAAAAGATGATGTAATCATCATAAAAAAATCAAAATCAAATGGTCTGAATTATGCATTTATAATATTTGTTTATAGATATTTATAATGAGTGTTGAGTAGGTTAGGATGCATCTAGCAATATTGAAGTTAGGCCTCCTACCACATGCTTTCCACATAATTATGAATCTGAATTTTCCAAAGTGGCTTTGCCAGACATACATTTATGTCAGTGTGTGCGAGATTCATGAGTCCAAAGATTCTGGAGATTCCAGTGGTTTGTTGAATGCCCTCTAGTGAAAGAACCATGGCAAAAGCCATGGTCTTACTGATTCACTTGACACAAAGGACGTGTGAGACTCGGGTCCATTGAACGAGTAATTTAGAAGATTTGAAATTTATATATTTGTAGTTCTCATCAGATTCATATTTCTTATCTGTACAAGAATACAGATGAAGGCATCAGACACATCAAAAACAGGGGTACTTGTGGCTTAAATGGTTAGGGCGCTGAGTTGTTGCACAGTGGACCAGAAAGACATGGGTTTAAGCCCCACCACTGCCTTAAAAAGCTCAGGAAGACCTAAGTTCAAGCCGAACCACTGCTAAGTCTGCCACTGCTGGGTTTTTAAACAAGACCCTTTCTTCTTCTAAGGTTGAATACGAAAAGAAAAACATTTTACCATATTTTGTATGGTGTATAATCAAGTATGTGACAAATAAAATTGTAATTTAAACAGGCAATGGCACAAATTTAAATGATGCAACTTAGATCTTAGATTTTTATTATATTCATATAATATATATTCATATTTTCCATATGTAATCTGAACAGTTTCAAACATTTCTTAAAAAAAGCAATTAATTACAGCACAGTACAACTCTTTACTTATTTTATCCCTAGGTAAAGACATTAGGGTCAAAGCAGAAAATCAGACATTTATACAGAACCTTTGCCCGGGCCAAGGTTGGCAGCTTGGTGCTGTTAGAGCCTTAATCATTTGAGCCTTAATCATTGTTAAAGTATAAAAGTATGATTAACACCTGTCAAATGTTTTTAACATTTTGCTAACATGACTTTTATTTCTATGTTAGCTGGTAATAACACTGTTGAGGAAGAAGAGTAGGTGGTAAATGTTCCTTTGTCTTATGTTTTTCTTTAAAGGACCACCAGTAAATGTTGCCATGGCTATTGAAGTTGCCAGCATTGACCATATCTCAGAAGCCAACATGGTACGCTTAAAAAGTTTTTAATAATTTTTTTGCTGGGTTAAACAGTTGCTTGTCTGCTATTTTGCATTGTAGAAAACGCCAGTAAAACTTGACTTAAACTTTTTTTAAAATCACAGGACTGCCTGTGTCTTTAGATTTTTTTATTTAACATATAACGATCTAAGGGCGGTGTGGTGGTGTAGCATTTCGCACAATTCACAGCAATGGGGTCTTTCTGTATGGTGTTTGCATGTTCTCCTCGCGCTAGCGTTGGTTTCCTCGGGTACTCCGGTTTTCTCCCACATTCCAAAAACCTGTACATTAGGTTGATTGGTGATTCTAAATTGCATCTTGGGGTGAGTGTGACACTGTGTGGTGGCTTGTCCTTGATGGACTGGCAACCTGTCCAGGGTGTACCCCTACCTCCTGACCTATGTGCCCTGGGATTGGCTCCATAAGACCTCCGTGACCCTGAGCTCGGAAATAAGCAGATATAGAAGATAAATGAAATGACCCCTTAACTGTTCAGTTGGATAAAAAAATGAGATTAATGTAAGTCATAGTGGATACAAAATTCCAAAGATAAAAAATGATATGAATGTGAGTAGTTGATTGGATAATATAATTTAGGTAATGTATTCAGTGTAAATAGAAAAAAAATGAATTAATTATAAAAAGTAAAGGTGATATATTGTGAGTTTTGGCTTGCATGCTGTTTTCAGTGTTTGCAGTCATTAGGGCTGAAAGGTTCTGTCTGTTTTATGGTCAAAATCGTATCTATGTTTATATTCTATATTCTACGTTTTATATTTTTCTAGACATTCAGATACAGAAATCGAATAATTAAATATAAAATATAAAATAGCCCTGTGATGGATTGGCAACCCGTTGAGGGTGTACCCCCTGTCTCTTGCCCAATGTGCACTGGGATAGGCTCCAGCAGACCCCCGTGACCCCGGATTCGGAATAAGCGGGTATAGAAGATAAATGAATGAATATAAAATCACGCTGTATCATCCTCACTGTATAACTTAAATACAATTAATATGTGTTAAAGATACAAGAGATTGTTTCTTGTGCCTGAAAAATTAAAAATTCATTTGAAATGTTCACACAATAACAGAAGATAAAAAGATTACCAAATGCTAAACTTTCAGTCGATAATTGATTAATCCACAAATCATATGTTCTGAACTGGTATGCAGTTGAATATAACTGGATTTAACACAACCTGTAATGTGAATGTAAAGGGATTTTTAGTATAAGGGGTGGGGAAGGGGTGGCCTAGTGGTTAAGGTGTTGGACTGATATAAGTTGTACGTAGAAACACATGCGTTGCAGTGTGTAAAGGCCTTTATTCTTACACAAGTTTTATTAACGCTGTTTATACCTTGAATTTTACATGCAAACATTAATGTACAGAAATGTGTGTGTGTGTCCTGGCAGGAATATACCATGACTGTGTTCCTGCGTCAGAGCTGGCGAGATGAGCGGCTTTCTTACAACCACACTAACAAGACCCTGGGGCTGGACAGCCGTTTCGTAGATAAACTTTGGGTCCCAGACACATTCATAGTTAACGCCAAATATGCCTGGTTCCATGACGTCACCGTGGAGAACAAGCTCATACGGTTACAGCCTGATGGTGTCATCCTCTACAGCAGCCGGTGTGTATGTGTGTGTGTGTGAGTAAGGCCAACTCAAATTTCACTTTCAAAATCATGCAAAGGAGTAAAAGTTTTTTTTAATTGCTTTTTTATGTCCCTGTTAATGTTTGTGTAGAAGGATTAAAATAAAGTAGAATCAGTTATAAAAGATAAAGTAAAGAAACTTTGTTTCACAAAGTTACACAAAGAGTATGTGTTTAGAAAAATCTGTGTTTATTTTATCCCAGACACAATCAGTTGTACTAAGTAGTATTGAGTGTTTTACAGCAAACTCAACACAGAAAGACCCCTTTCCCAGAAATCGATTTCGGGACCTTCTTGCTGTAAGCCGAACTGATAACCACTGTGCCACTGCGCTGCCTATAAACTGGAAAGTTAATGAACAATGTGTGTGTGTGTTAATAACTCAATATTCATTGTCATTCATGTTCTATACCATGGTCACTATACCATTATTATGCAAATGTATTTTTTGTTTCTCTTATTCCTTAATAATCTATATAAATGATAGTTTTCAAATCATCAATCATTAGCGTATTAAAATGCACCGAGGGCGGCACAGTGGCATAGTGGTTAGCTCGGTCGCCTCACAACAAGAAGATCCTGGGTTCGAATCCCGTGCTCGGGTCTTTCTGTGTAGAGTTTGCATGTTCTCCCTGCGCTTGCTTGGGTTTCCTCCGGGTACTCCGGTTTCCTCCCCAGTCCAAAATTAGGTTGATTAGTGATTCGAAATTTCCCATAGAAGTGAATGTGAGTGTGTGGTTGGGTGTGTGGCCCTACAATGGACTGGTGTCGAAAATAGTAATTAGCCAAACTGCAAGCATTTGCAGGTTATATTTGCTGAAATTAAAAGCTCTTTCAATCAAAAATATTTGAACAGGAGCTTCACAATTCTTGCATCCATGCATAACATGGATGGTGCATTGTCATGCATAACAATGATCTTGCTACAAAAGGCACGCTTTTTTTTCTGTACCACGGAAGAAAGTGGTCAGTCAGAATCTCCACATATTTCACAGAGGGTCCGAGACATGGTGGCCGTTCACCAACCATCCACGACTCGATCCATCTGGACCATTCAAGGTTGCATGGCAATCATCAATGTTTGGACATTAGTCTTCACGTACGTATCGGCCCACTGCAGGCGTTTCTGCTTTTGAGCTTTGGTCAAGGGTGGCTGAATGACAGGTTTTGCATAACTGCAACCCTCTTAAGGATCCTACAACTTGATTTTCTTTGCACTACAGAGACACCAGCAGCTTTGAATACCTGTTTGCTTCTTTGCAGTGGCATTTTAGCAGCTGCTCTATAAACCTGACGCATTTGTCTAGCAGAAATCTTTCTCATTGTTTCTTTATTTGCTTGAACCTGTGTGTGTTCTGAATCAGCTTCAGGTCTCATTATTGTACGCTGATCACTGTGACTTTGTTTTGAAATATCTAAAGTTGTCATACTTAAGCTATTTCTCACTTTTTGGCAGCAGAAAGATCATTCTTCTTCTCCATATTGCTAGAAAATATTGGTCTGGTTAATAATGTGGAACATCCAGTCTTAAGTAGTTTTCCCTTTAATAACCTGCAAACTAATTGGCACAGGTGTTATTGGAATGATTGGAAGAGACTTGGGACACATTCCCATCCATTTGTTTAAACTGACATACAAAAAATGAACTTGAAACACAATTTGCATAATAATGTGGAACGCAGTGTAACAGGGCCACGCATGGAAGAACAACCACACATCAACCTACTGTACTTGTTTTTGGACTGTGAAAGGAAACCGGAGTACCCAGAGGAAACCTACACAAGCAGAGTGAGAACATGTAATCTCCGAACAGAAAGACTCCTTGCCCGGGAACCCGAGACCTGTGAGGCGAACTGCTAACCACTACGCCACCGTGCCACCCATAAACTGCAATGTTAATAAACAATAATGTGTGTGTTAATAACTCAATCACGAACTTATTATTATTAATTCAATTATTTATTAGTACTATAAAGATTTTGAAGAGTCTGTGAAAACAATTTAATTTGACTAAAATGTCACTAATATATTAAGTTAAATTGCAAATTACAATTATAAATGATTATAGTTATTCTATATGTGACAAATACACTCCTCAATGACCTTAGGAAATACTGTAATACTTTCTACTTTAGTACTTTAATACTTTTAATACATTTTGTACCAAACTTTTAATTCTGTTTAAAGTAACACAATTATAGTATTTATTGTGTTTTTATTGTTTTGGGCGTGTTTCTCTTTTTCAGAATCACATCTACAGTTGCCTGTGACATGGACCTAACCAAGTACCCCATGGATGAGCAGGAGTGCATGCTGGACCTGGAGAGCTGTATGTAAAAACAGAAAGAGGGGGGAAGAGAGAGAGAGAGAAAGCAGAGAGAGAAAGCAGAGAGAGAGAGAGAGAGAGAGAGAAAATAAAATAAATAAAAAATAAGAAATGACAGAAAGAATGAAAAATAAAAAGAAACAAATAAGTAACATAAAAAGTGAAAAAAAATAAAAATAAGGAAAAAAGGAAGAAATTAGAGTAGACAATTAAGAAAATAGAAAAAATTGAAAAAAGAAAGAAAGAATAAGAAAAAAGAAGGCAGCAAAATAGACAGGAAGAAAGAAAGAAAGAAAGAATTCCTGAACTAAAGATTCTGTCCGTCCGTTTTTGACCATGTGTTGTTGCTATTGCAGATGGCTACTCTTCAGAGGACATCATTTATTACTGGTCTGACAGCCAAAAACATATTCATAACCTTGACAAACTCGAATTGTCCCAGTTTACTATTACAGACTACAGCTTTATCACTGAGATGATGAATTTTAAATCAGGTGAGTCATACACTATTTTTATTATCTGATTTATTTTTTATTATAGCAAAGCCCTGTGAAATAATTATTTGCCAACCTTTAATATGTAGTTAACTAATTAAAAATTTTAATTTAGCTGGGCATTTCCCTCGGCTTAGTTTGCATTTCCGGTTAAGGAGGAATCGAGGTGTGTACATTATACAGTCTTACATGCCCTCCATCCTGCTGGTTGCCATGTCCTGGGTGTCTTTCTGGATCAGCCAATCAGCTGTGCCTGCACGAGTATCACTAGGTTAGTAATGTGGATTTGGCATAAACAGATCAGGTTACTGTGCATTTATCTAGAAAAACTGTTATGAGTTTAATATGACAAGTTATTGCAGTCTTTCATAAACATTTATTTATCCTTTCCTCTGAAACCTTATTTAAAACCCCAATTTTATTTTATACCACTAATCCTACACCTACTGCTCTTGAAAGGAAGGGAAGAAAAGAGGCAGTAATGGAGGAGGAAAGAAAGTAAATTTTACATTCACATTTCACCTAAAATGGAAGAGTCTGGAGGCGGCACGGTGGTGTAGTGGTTAGCACGGTGGCCTCACAACAAGAAAGTCCTGGGTACGAATCCTGGGCCTGGGGTCTTTCTGTGCAAAGTTTGCATGTTCTCTCACGCTTGAGTGGGTTTTCTCTGGGTACTCCAATTTCCTCCCACAGTCCAGAAACGTGCATAAGGTTGATTGTTGACTCTAAATTGCCCATAGGAGTGTATGTGTTAGTGCGTGTGGACCTGCGATGGATTGGCGACCTGTCCAGGGTGTACCCCATGCCTCTCGCCCTATGTGTGCTGGGATAGGCTCCAGCAGACCCCCGTGACCCTGGGTTCGGGAATAAACGGGTATAGAAGATGAATGAATGAATGAATGAAAGAAAGAAAGAAAGAAAGAAAGAAAGAGTCTGAGTGAGGGCTGGTTTATAAATGTTGTCATAAAAGGAAGTAACTAGTCACATACACTTACTATATTATAATTAAATTTTAAATGTGTTTTATTGTCATGCGACAGTTTTTCTTGTTTTTAATCTTGGAATATTTTTTATTAATAACATATTACTTACTAAATAGTCAAATCTTTACCATTAAAAATTACTACAAATTAAAAATGCTGTATAGATGCACCAGATAATAATGTACTGGAACCTCTGACCTCAGGAATCACCACTGTG
This sequence comes from Sisor rabdophorus, assembly GCA_026260075.1. NCBI lineage: Eukaryota > Metazoa > Chordata > Actinopteri > Siluriformes > Sisoridae > Sisor > Sisor rabdophorus. Next base: position 3,565,357 of record JAOTQW010000028.1, on the reverse strand, counting down.
CTGACTATGACGACGTTGATGGTGAGCGCTCGCTCCTCCCTGCCTCGTGCTTCTGCTATTAAAGCCCTGGATGTCTATTTCTGGATCTGCTATGTCTTTGTGTTCGCCGCCCTGATTGAGTATGCTTTTGCTCACTACAATGCCGATTACAGCAAGAAGGAGAAGGCTAAGGTGAAAGTAAACAAGAGCTCAGAGGTAAGAAAAATAGGGAAAAGTGGAGAAAAATCAGGGGTGGAAAAGTAGTAAAATTTTCTCTTCAAGTAAAATTCAATAAAATTCAGCACTGCCTAACTGAGCGGAAAAACGGCCAATCTGGCAACTCTTTTGTTTGGACAAACATTTCTTGGTCCTACACCTTCTACAAAATATATAAATACATTTAGAAGAATAAAGTTCTATCAACCTTCAACCAGGACGCACATTAAACTCATTGGTTTAGCACTTATAGTGCACAGAGGCATTGCCATTCTGGAAAAAGGTTTATGTCGTAGTTCCAGTAAAGATATAATATAAAGATAACTTTTGTGGTAAGAGTTTAAAAAGAACACACTTATGTTGTTGTATTGGAAGGGTGTCCATAAACACTGTGTGTCTACCTAAAAGTATTATATAATTTTTTTTACAGTCTATGGTGAAGAATGGCAAGCAGGCCATGGTCCTCTTCTCACTGTCAGTGACAGGCATGAATCAAGGCCTTGTAGTCTCTAACCGGCAGAATCACGGCCAGCCCCAAACCGAGACCCCTGTAGAACCTCAGGAGGAGGCAAAAACAGCTAAACAAGAGAGCAGCAAGGAGAGGAAGTGCTGCAAATGCAAACCCATAGACGCTGACACTATCGACATCTATGCGCGCGCAGTCTTTCCTTTCACTTTTGCCGTGGTCAACGTCATCTATTGGGTGGCTTATACCATGTGACACGCAGCTGCTGAGTCGGATGAAATCTTGGGATTCAGGATTTTTACACAGATGGTTGAGTCCTAATGATGTTTAGGTTTTCTGCTTTGTTTGAAAAATAATAAGGATGAGAACATATGTTAAGGAATGGGAACATGAGGGCTGCTGATTGTCTCGCCTCTGCAACAGTGCAGTGCCATGGTTATATTTGTATGTAATACTATTACAATATGTATTATTACTTTGTGCTATTAATCGCAGATTGTTTTTCACCCAACCCTTGGATAATTTAATTGAACAATATAAAAAGACTGCATGACTGTTTCTTTTTTTTCTTGCCATGGCTTTGTTTTTCACCATTCTTTAGGCATTGGATGTCCTTCAATACAATTTCATACTTGTTTTAATTAAAATTTTAATTCAAGATAATTAGGGGCGGCACAGTGGCATGGTGGTTAGCACAGTCAACTCACTGCAAGAAGGTCCCGGGTTAGATTCCCGGCTAAAAGTTCTTTCTGTGAAGCTTGTATGGGTGCGTGCGTTTACTCATGGCTTGCATGAGTTTACCCGGGATACTCCGGTTTCGTTACACAGTCCGAAATAGAAGCTAAATGAAGAATAGAAGCTAATTGAATATAAGATAATTACTTAAAATGTTGGAATAGTTGTAAAAGAAGACCCTAGTTTAAATTTTATCATAATGCCTATTTGCATGTAGTATGTTTATTATGTAATATGTTTATTATGTAAATTTAGGTAGCTGTCATATAGACATAATGTATCAAAGACCAAATGTATCATATAAAATTTTAATGAGAAAACATTGAAAATGTTTCACTCCCCAAACGAGCAACTTAGAGTGTTTAATGGTCCAGATTTTTTACATTTTTTTGTACTTAATGTAGTTTTACTTTTTTAAGGCTCTGAATAATTAAATGGCAAGACTGAACAGAACATTTTATAGTCTGTGGGTAGAAGATGACTGCTGCAATAAACTTGACATGGCTTTAAAAAAACAAAATCGATGAGATTTAATTTAGCAGGCAACAGATTAAACTATACAAATCTTCAAAAACTTATTTACCCTTACATTTATAGCATTTGGAATATGTCCTTATTCAGAGGGACTTACATTTATTTCATTCATACAGCTGATCAATTGGGGGGGCAATTACCTTGCTCAGAGACCCAGCAGTGGCAGCTTTGTGGTGCTGGTAATCGAACAATGCTTAACAGTATAAACACTGATACACATTCTATCGATTCCTTACCAGTGGGTGGTGATACAGTAGGGCAAAAAAGTATTTAGTCAGCTATCAATTGTGCAAGTTCTCCCACTTAAAAAGGTGAGAGAGGCCTGTAATTTATCATAGGTATACCTCAACTTTGAAAGTCAATATAAGAAAACAAATCCAGAGAATCATATTGTCTGTTTTTAAAAAGAATTTATTTGCAAATTATGGTGGAAAATTAGTATTCGGTAAATAATAAAAGTTCATCTAAATACTTATCGCAATGACAGAGGTCAAACATTTTCCGTAAGTCTTCACAAGGTTTTTACACACTGTTTCTGGTATTTTGGTCCATTCCTCCATGCAAAACTTCTTTTGAGCAGTGATGTTTTGGGGCTGTTGTGGTCAAAGATTTTTAATGGGGTTCTTTCATAGGGTTGAGCTATGGAGACTGGCTAGACCATTCCAGGACCTTGAAATGCTTCATACATAGCCAGTCGGAAGTGTGTTTGGGATTATTGTCATGCTGAAAGAGCCAGCAAAACATTCTATTTTAGGTTTTATCTGACCATATGACATTTTCCCAATCCTCTTCTGGATCATCCAAATGCTATCTAGCGAACTTCAGATGAGCCTGGACATGTAATGGTTTAAGCAGGGGAACATGTCTAGCACTGCAGGATTTGAAACCCTGGTGTCGTAGTGTGTTACTGATGGTAGACTTTGTTACCTTGGTTCCAGATCTCTGCAGGTTATTCACTATTTCCACTTTTGTGGTTTTGGAGTGTGTGACTGTTTTAGGTTGTGGACAGGTCTTTTATACTGATAATCACTTCAAACAGGTGGCTTTCATACAGGTAACGAGTGGAGGATAAAGGAGCTTCTCACAGGAGAAGTAAGAGCCAGAGCTTTTGCTTGTTTGAAGCTGACTTAATACTTTTTTGCATATTGTATTTAAAACATCTACGCCTACGAGTCAAAAATGTGGTAAAAAAATAGTTTTAAGTTTTTTTTGTTTGATCATATTAGAGTTAAACTGCTAGTTAATACTACTAGATTAGTATTTTTTTAACTAACCACAAGTTACCTTGCTGTCTATGGGAGGGTCAGAGAGCCCCAGATTTTATCAAACATATCTTGCATTGTGGTAAGAAGATGAAGAAATGTCTTACAGGTTTGGAACAACATGAAGGTGAGTATTTAATAAAAGAACTAACCTTTGGGTGAACTATCCCTTTAAAATAATTCCAGAAAAAAATTCACTTAAGAAAAATGGCTAAATGCAGTAATTCTCTGCAAGAGAGGAAAAGCTCCAGACTTTATTCAGGCTCTATTACATACCTATTCTGAGGTCAGCACTGGTAGACTTTCAGTGAGAGGTGCCCAACCCTACGAGGTTCCTTAGACCAGGTATCTGCCTCTTTTTTTTTTAAATTGAATGAACCTTTACAGATGGACTCCACTTCACTGACCCAAACTGCCATTGACAGTACATTTAATCATTACCATATGTTCTAATTAACAATAACATGTCGTGTCAACCGGATGATGATGGGTTTTCCCTACTGAATCTGGTTTCTCCCATGGTTCCTTGCCACAGTCACCTCCTGCTTTGCTTATAAGGGACAAACTAACAGTGCTGCTTTGAGACAATATTTGTTATTTAAAGCATAAAACAAATAATCAGACTTCCCATATTTACAGCGTAGGCCACAGTGAGCGAATCAGGTCCATTGCAATGCCTAGTAGACACATGGTTTTTATAAGAGGAGTTAAAAATAAAGAGGAGATGATTAGTTCGTTTTACCTTCTCAGCAGATTATTATGAGACTGCTTTGTTGCGTACTACATGCGCTCCCCTTCTTGTTGTAAACAATTGTAAACAATCAGTCATTTTTATGTAGGGGCAACCCCCACCTTCCTGCATCTATGTTTTACAGCATGCATTCAACTATACTGCCTACCTACTGTATATCATTTCATTTCATTTTCTTATTACCGAATCCGGGGTCACGGGGGTCTGCTGGAGCCTATCCCAGCGCACAT
>JAOTQW010000028.1:3497035-3507519 GCA_026260075.1 Sisor rabdophorus | reverse complement strand
GTGTGTGTGTGTGTGTGTGTGTGTGTGTGTGTGTGTGTGTGTGTGTGTGTAAATGCAGGATTCTGACTATTACTCTGTGGACCTGGAAAGAGACACCAAAGGCTTCGGCTTTAGCCTAAGAGGTGGGAAAGAGTATAACATGGACTTGTATGTATTGCGACTCGCAGAAGATGGAGCTGCAGTTCGAAACGGCAAGATGAGGGTGAGGTTGCCAGATACAGACCTATCACATAGTAGGTGAAAGTTAACATGCGAGACAAGCAGTGTGTTTATATTCTACAGTACATGTTATGCTTTTGGATGATTTAAAATAGTATTCTCATCCTATGACTTGTAGTTAAATTGCACTTGTTTAACAACGTTCTAGTTTATTCAACTTTAAAAGATAACGTTTGCCTGATAATAGCCAATTCTATATGTTATGCTTATAATTTGTGCAGATTTTTAAGAAGGGTGCTATTACTTGTAGTTCATTCCATTAGCCCACAACCACTAGTATGCATTTGTACATGAATTTCACTGATCAAAAATTATTTTATGTTTTTAATCCTTTGGCTTTAAGGTAGGAGATGAGATTTTGGAGATTAATGGCGAGAGCACAAAAAACATGAAACATTCTCGTGCCATTGAGCTCATTAAGAATGGTGGGCGGCGAGCAAGACTGATCTTAAAGCGAGGCGATGGCTCCGTGCCTGAATATGGTGGGTACTTACTGCAATATATAAATTTTATAAATGTATTATTATTTTTTTTCATTATTTCAGCTGCTTATCTCTTTAAATAAACAAACTATTTCTCTAATTTAAGTCAACTTAAAGTTTACTTTAAACTAACTTTAACTTTCTTTTCATATATTTTTTTCATATATATTATATATATTTCATATATAATTTTTCATATAAATGCAAAAGGTACTGAAAAACTCAGTTCAACAGCACGCTCACCAACAAGATTATTGATTAGTATATACATTCTTACAACTCGTGTGTAAACAAAATCACAGAGGTTTTGGGCTGTAACTGAAGTAAAATAAATAATAATTTTAATCAATACCCAATAAGTGGTAGCGTAGTAGTTAAGGTGTTGGAATGCAATAATTGGAAAATCATGTTTGATTCTTAGCACCATTAAGTTGCCACTAACAGGCTCCTGAGCAAGTTGCTCCGTTTTATATAGATAAACAGAGAAGTTTATCTACCAGATACCCTAAATATTGTAATATAAATGTCATAACGGTTTGTCATGTATAACCCAGCCTCAGGTTTATTCTATTCTTTATACTATTTTAGTCAATTAAGTAATTTAAAGCAATGATGATGCCCAGACACATTGATCCCCATCCGTTACACACCTCTGTTCATCAAAGTGAACTTTCTTACTCAAATCAAACAAACAGCTTTCTGTTTTTCTCTGTTCTTACTGAAAATCTGTATCTTCTTTTCTTTGTGTATCTCTGCTCTGTCTCATTTTTTGCCGGGCTCTCTCTCTCTCTCTCTTCTCCCTTTCTCTCTCTTTCTCTCTCTCTGCCTCAGCGATGATGGCTCCCCATCTCGCTTCATGTCTAAGGAATGATAAACTAGGAGAGCCCTGCTACTATCTAATGGGCCAAAACCAGACCACGGTTTGTATTTGTGAATCTTCCCTGTTGTGCTCGTTAGACCTGTGGATTTTGCCCCACGCCACAGTGCTTTACCTTCGCTGTGCTCACTTTTTGTCTCGTCACCATACCATTTTACCTACCATGCACCGCACGTGATCGCTGACCCATTGTTGCAGAATGTAACACAGTATGCGTAACTGGTGCATGCGTTGCTAGTGTGGATGATGATAATTCTGTTTTGTCTACTACCTTGTCTTCACAGTCTACAGTCAGTTGCAATACATTAGATATTCAAAATTTTCATCAAAATATTATTCAACTAATTTAATCTATTAATTCATTTTCGAGGCATTGATTGAACTTTCAAGTAATGATATAATTTGAATTTATGTAATATTTAATAGGCAGTACGGTGGCGTATGTGGTTAGCACGGCCGCCTCACAGCATGTAGGTCCTGTGATTATTTCCCGGGCAAGGGGTCCTTCTGTGTGGAGTATGCTCTCCCTAAGTATGTTCTCCCTGTGCTTGTGTGGGTTTCTATCCGGGAAGCCCGGGTTTCCTCTTGCAGTCGAAAATGATGTACATTATGTTAATTAGCTAAATTGCTCTTAGGAGTGAGTGTGACTGTTTGTGTGCTTGTTTATCTATGTGTGGCCCTGTAATGGACTGGAGACCTGTCCAGGGTGTACTGCCCTACGTGCGCTAGGATAGACTCCAAAAGACCCCTGTGACCCAGAGTAAAGGAATAAGCGGGTATAGATGATAAATAAATTTTTAATAAACTAGATGAATATCACATTAATATAAGTAATGTTGCAAGCAGGCACTGAAATATTTAATATTGAATAGTCAATATTTAATTCTAATTATATTCCTAATATACAATAGATTTAATTCCTAATACTGATGATTGAATTACTTTTTTTTCAAAAGTGTCTTAGTGTTATTATTATTATTGTTAGGAATTATTAGTGGTATTAAGAAAGACAGTTTATTAGGTCCTGATTCTTTTAGATTGTACTTGTTAATGTTACCCAGAGCATGTTTGCATTGCTTATCTTATTAATTGTGTTTACGTGTCCGGGTTTTAAGTTTCTACCTGACAGTTTCTTTGCTTATGTCATTCCTCTGTTTCTCCATAACCTATATATAAGGTTGAGTATGAAAAGGGAATCTGGGTTTTATGTTTTTCCAGTTATGGGACAGCTTGACCGTATGTGTTCCCACATTGCATGAGTTATGTGTTATTTGTCTGTGTTGGTGACAGATATGTGTTTTTAGATTTTTTGCTCTCAAAAATAACTTACTGTTACTAAAGCACTTGTCGCTAACATACCCAGTCGGCATTATGTAGTGTATGCAATGTGAAGATATCCGTATCTTTGCATATATGTTCATATTAAATTTTAGACATCTTGCTGTTGAATCTATTTAAATGTTTAACATTCTTCTTTGCAGACGGGCCCAATGACGGGTACCCTGCCCCACCCGGGCCACAAAATATTCCGGAAGTGACATCACTGATGCCCAATGGCCGCTTTCACCTCCCATTGGAGAACAGCTACACATCAGAACAACACACAAACCCCTGGTCCCAGGAGCAGTGGCAGAAAGGTAGAGGGCATGAACGAGAAAAGGATCTGGGTAGGGAAGAGTACAGAGACCACACCCATCACCCCAAACACCCTCAGAACCACACCTGGAGCAACAATCGTGCTAGTAGCCGAGGTGTCAGCTCGCCTTTGCATTCTCCTTCACGTTCCCCTGACAATGACAAGAAGAACTCAGCCAGGAAAGTCAAGAAATCTGAGTCCGAAAGCGGCATCGCCAAGCTCTTCAAGACGCTAAGGAAAGAGAGTGGATTCGGGAAGAAGTCCACAGACCGGGAAGCGCGAAGCCGGCATCGTTCCCCTGAGAGGCGGAAAGGCACAAAACCACGCCGTGGCTCTTTGGATCGCTCACCAACACGTAAAAATGCCTCCTCTCCAGACCGCCGTCGGGCAAAATCCATGGACCGAAGAGCAGAACGTTCACAACGTGATTATTCCCCAGAACAAGTCTCTCGTGGTTCTTATCACATCATCAACCGACAGATTGGAACACCTGAAAGGCATTTACAGTCCCAGCAGAAATGGCAGCCACAGACCCCCAGACGGAGCTACCAAGTAGAGGGCTACCTCACCTCCACTCCAGAGCGACCTAATAACAGTCTAAAGAATGGACTTTCTTCCTGTGAGCGGGCGGAGAGTTTCTGGAGCAATGGCACACCGCAGAGACGCTACCGGAGAGAATCGGACAGCAGCAGCAGTAGTAGTTACTTAGAAGAGGCAGCCGCTCCCAGGCTGAAGGATTACTACAACTCACTGAAGGCCAACAGCACTATCTCAATTCATCAGTCTAAAAGACGGCTTTATAAAGAGAATCAAGCTGATCTAAGCATCTGAGCGCAAGAAAAAGAACTCTAATTAGAAACTCTCATCCAGCTGGCTAACTAATAATAATGACAGATTTTTTGTTCGGTTGACAAATTGATTCATTTATTACTTATTTGTACATCTGCACATTTGATCCCAGGACATGCAAGTGTCCAAAGACCAGCCACGAACACAGCAACAATTTCATGTCAGATTTATTAGTTTATTTTTAATTTCTACAGTGTTGTGTTGGTCAGAGATTGAGGGGGTTTTTTTTAAACGAGTGTGGGATCAGTCAAGAGAGCACACTTTTTCTCAAGTCTATTAACATTTATTTTATTTTCTGAACAATTTCTTTTCATTCTCGCTTTTTTTTTGTATATTCTTTCGAACTGCAATGTTAGCAGACCAGAGCACAAGGATGTTTATACATGTTTATGGATAAATACATTTGTTTACATATGTGTGTGATCATCTCGAGTGAAGGCAACATTTTTAAAACAAATATATACCAACTAGGATGATACAGATATCATTAATGAAGTAATATATTTAAAGTGTATTTATTTTTTTAATGTTTTAATTGGCACATAAATTAAGTAAATATGATTATTTCTCCTCCCGAAGTGAAATACCATTGCTTGATCTACTGTATTCGATTATCTGGCTGAAATTCTTCTTGATTGCTGTGGACTGCTACTCGGAGCCAAAGTGCTGTTCTACTCAAAATTTTCTTGGACTTCCCTCCACTCTCCAAATTAACTACTTGTGTCAACAGTAATTACAGAAATTATGGTAAGATTATGTTTACCTTAAAGCCAGTAAAACTGATACACGTCCTTAGCAAACATATTATCAAGTATTTTTTTGAGCTTAGCAAAGATATCATCAGACTGTGAGCCTGGAAATATACCTTTAGGAAGTCATAATCAAGGACAGATTTGGTACAGTCTGTCCACCTGAGCCATTCCATGTCGTTGCACTGGAGTATGATTAACGTTATTTGTGTGTGTATGTATGAATGCATTTTTTGTGCCTGTGTATATAAACGTTTATAGATTCGACATGCCTATATGAAGTCTCCGAATACATAATGGAAAAACACAAAAGCAAGTTGCATCGCTGCCATCTTCATAGTACTGTATGAAACCACTAACCCGGTGGCCGTCCGTGTACAGACTTTTACTACTGTAATGTGTAAGTAAGAGCGATCTGTGAAACGACGAGACCATTGCCTTTACTTGTACAAAAAGAGAATTTATTAGAAGCCGCCATCTCAACAAACATGATATGGTCTGTTTTTACTCTCGAAGCAAACTCTTGAGGCGGTGAGTTATAGATAATGTGTAATTTATACTCTAAATCAGGCATGTTTCACAAATCCAGAGACAACTGACCGTTAATCTGTTTGTTTGTTTATTTTTAGTGTAGGGTAACATTCTTGGTCGGTGGATTATTTGAGAATGAGATGACTCTGGTAATGCAAAGGCTGCCTTTTTATTGTATAGCACTGTGTATAGTCTGTGGTCGCTCTGCAATGTTCTCTGGATGCTTTTTCTGTGTAAATGAAAGCAGTACATGTATATGGGTCAATCTTTTTTTAATGAAACACTATGCATATATAGATACTTCATTGTTTATAGATTTATTTGATTAATGAAGCTATACATAACATTAGTCGAAGTACAAGTAGATGTTGACCTATCCAGTAAAGCTTTTTCTTTTCCTTCTTCAAATGGATCGCAATGTATATGTAGCTATCAAAAAAGAAGTCTGTGAATGCTATTTTTATTATCAAATAAAATTTTCCATACAAATTCATAACCTTTCTCTCTTAAATAAAGCTATGATTATCACGTCTTTTTTGATTACATGCACGTAAGTATATTACAGTGAAATTATTTCTCCATTTTATTACAGTTTAGGATTTTAGGTTCAGAGTTCAAGGTAAGTCATTGCACAGAGCCTTTGAAGCGTTTAGTCCTGAATTAATAGTATTTGGCATCTAAGAAATTTGTGGTCTTGCTTAGGGGCCCAGCAGGAGTCACTTGGTGGTGCCAGTAATCAAACCTACCATTTTTCAGTTAGCAGTCCTTATGCACTGAGCCATTGCATACCACCTTGCTCAAGGACCCAACTAGTTACACCCAATTCTTCCACTACTCAATTCTAATGACTCTTACCTGCAAGGTTTTCGCCAATCACTCTCACTCTCTCACCCTATATAAGAGCATGCTTCACACTAAGTCACTGTCTGATCTCGTTTAAAGATACACTTTTACTTCAGTTCCAGTGATCACTGCTCATAGCTTCCATTTTTACAGCATTTAGCTGTAATAACTTCCTCCTATAAACCCGTCTCTAGATTGGGTGTCTTTGGTACTGGTTCCTTCTTTGCTGCTGCCTTCACCACTGGTTATGCAAATTAAACTATGCAAATTTAGCTCAAAAAGACTCCATGCACCCGCGACATTTCTGCTGTAAAGCGACCTTGCTAACCACTATGCCACCATGCTGTCCACCAATATACGATTTGCTGTCTTTAAAAATTAAAAAATATATATTTATTGCCTTGAGTTGCTATTGTTTGTTTATCTAAAAAATACGTTGTTGGTCTAGGTTTAGACTAGGACTGAGACTAGAAAAATCCAATTTGCTGTGGAATTTTCTCACTCTATCCACTGCCTTGTGGTTGCAAAGGTAGTGTATCAGTAGTAATGCTGCTTATAACTGATGGTCTAGAATCAGTATTTTATAGTGTAATCCAAAATGATGTTTCTAGATCAAAAATGAAAATTGTATTTGCATGGCATGTGCACGTAATATGAGAACCATATTAGGAGCTTCCCTATGAAACAGTATTCCCTCCCTTCCTTTCTCCCCATCTTGAGGGACATGAAATGATATTTGCATGGCTTGCAAGGGAGGTGGATGTCTTGGTTTTAAACTGTACTTGGTTTACTTAAGGCTACAGCATTAATAACAACTGCAGATTGTAGATTACAGACACCAACTATTTTTAATAATAATGTGAGAAAATGACCAGATCCAGCTATGTACAGTTGTAAAGCAATAATTGCTTTAACATTTAACATTTTATAGCATATAGCAGACACTACTTAGAGTGTTTTGCACTTTTAATGCTTTCTGACCACTTTAGGGTTAGGGGCCCCACAGAGACAGCTTGGTGATCTTGGGAATTAAACCCATAGTTCAAAAATGTTTAATACTTAATTATAATAATTACTTAATTATATGAATATGCAGATATAATAGAATCCCTGTTAAGGCAAACATTACGACCAAATATCTCCAGATGCCTTTCGTAAAATAGCTGCAGCTGTTTCAAATGAGTTATGCATATGAAAAATTCTTTTAGTTAAAAAGAGGCATGTGGAAAGCTGAAGAAGACACTCTTTCACTGGCTACAAACACCTAAAAACATCATTACACCCTTGTTACCTGTTCCTTCTCTTTTCCTATTTTCTTTTTTATTCTTTTTTCTATTTTCAATCAGTTTCTTTTTCCTTTTCTTTCCTTTTTCATTTTTATTTGCTATAACAAATTAATATAACTAGCTATTATATAACTAGCTATTATAACTATTTAGTTAAAATAATTACCATGGTTTAATTCTTTTTATCAATTTGCCTCTCTGATGCTGTTGTTGCTATTGTATTATTATTGCTTAAATATAGTTTTTTAGTGTGTGCACAAAAAGCTAAAGGGTTCTACTGTATATGGATATATGGTTTATGTGTAAAAGGTTATAGGGTTAGCCACGCTAACCCTATAATTAATTAAATATAGCTTATTCTGTCATGGCCAATATTCATAAGATAAGGCTATAATTAGCTTAACATCAATTAATCCAAGGTGACAGTGAGCCTACTTTAAACTGCAAGATAATATACACTATAGTTTTGTGGTCACTTGACTGTCAGATCTATATGTGGTTCCTCTCCAAACTGTTGTCTAGAATGGTATTGTATGTTGTAGCATTACATTATTTTTTCACTGGACTCCAACACTGTTCCAAACTACAATGACCCTGAGCACAAAGCCCCTGAGCTCCATTATCACATGCTGTTTTATTATTAGAGCTAAAAAACTCTCTAATGTGTTCAACACAAAGTCCTAAACCTAACACCACTGAACACCTTGGGGATGAACTGGAATGCCGACTGCACCCCAGACCTCTATACCTGACATTAGTGTCTGATCTAACTAATATAATGGGAGCTGAATGAAGGATATTGCATATTTAAGCTTCACACTGAAGTGAAAAACCTTACTAGAAGTTTTATCATACAGCAAAATGGGAATAAATATGGAATAAGATTACCTGTGAATCTGAAACAGATGTGTTAAAATTGCATGTGTTTGTGATGCTTAGGTGACCAAAAACATTGGCAATATAATGTATCAATTATTAACATGGATGTACTAGAAGATACTGTTTATCTTTACTATTTACTTCTTTATATTCATTTTTTTTATTTATGCAATTTATGCTATTTACATTTACATTTACAGCATATTTAATGTTTGAAGATATGCCTTAATCCAAATATAGTAAATATGATGCCGTTAAAAAAGTACAAAATACATCACAACAAATCTCTCATTTTAGATAAGTCTGTTTTTATTCATTTCAAAACCCTAGTGTAACATGATTGGTTAACAATGCAGCTCAATTAACACATGAAAAGGGTGCATTTGCAGTGTGCATTTTATTTTTACGTGCCTTGAATATATGCCTCTACAATCACGACAAAGCTAGTAACATTATTAGTCCAACAATAAAAGTTCTAAAATATTGTTTTATTTCTGTCACTATATTTTTAAAAAATGCACATCTATGTTGGACTTAGTAAATTATAGAAACAACATCGGACGTGGCTCGTCCACTCTGTCAACTGTCTTTAGTTGAGCCAATTGTGTTGTATAACCATACAACAGGGTAAAAAAACTGGGAGTCATTGTGGTCACTTGATTCTCTGGGCCGAAGTCTTCGTCTTGGTGGCTATTGTAGGGGTGCCCAGAAGATCTTGCTACAGTAAGTGAGTCGTGTCTTTATGCTGGGGACACAGAGCTGGAGGAGACTGATGAGGCTTCGGTCTTGGAGGCAGTAGTGGAGGCGCCTTCCTCTTCTTCGAAGGGGTTCTTGCCACAGCACAGTGTGGTAATCATGCAGTGGCGGAACTGCTTGTTCATGCAGACGTAGATGATGGGATTGAAGCATGAGGAGCTTTTCGCAAAGAAGGCTGGGAGGGTCATGAAGACAGGCCCAAACTCACTGCCCTGATTGGAAAAGATGTACCATGCTACGCTGGCATATGGCAACCAGGCAACCAAGTAGCCAATAAACATGATGATGACCATGCGTGTCACCTCACGCTCAGCTCTCTGAGTGGTTTCGGACTCCTGCTGTGCAGCTGCAGCCTCCTTTACAGTGCAGACCAGACGACCATAGCAAAAGCTGATGATAAATAGCGGAATCATGAAGTGGACCGTGAACATGTATATGACAAACGACTCATTGTTGAAACCCTCTGCACGCGTGTAGTAGTCAATTCCGCACGAGCACTGCATGCCCTCTGGGATATAACGGGACCAGCCGACCAGGGGGGGCACAGTACAGGCCAATGCCATGACCCAGGTAAATGCTACTCCCATGATGGCATGGTTCTCTCCAAATCTGAAGTTGCTCATGGGCTTGCAAACTACTATCCATCTCTCAATGGACAGCACAACCAGGCACCAGAGTGAATTGATGCCACCAAAAGTTGCAAAAAAGCCTTCCAGGTTGCAACCAAGGCGTCCAAAGACGAAGTAGCCATTCATCGATGTGTATACCGTGGTTGTGAACCCTCCAAATACCATTAATAAGTCAGCCACCGCCAAGTTTAACAAGATGTAGTTTAAGGGTGTTCGTAGCTTCTTGTGCTCGATGGTAACGTAAAGCGTAAGGAAGTTAATTGGAAAGCCAACAAGAATGAGGAAGAACATATAGGCTCCCAGCATAGCATATGCCCATGGTGCCACGAGGTAGTACTGTGGATATTCGTATGGACTCTTCACAATGCCAGTAGCATTGGACATGGGCACGTAGAAATACGGGCCCTCTGTTCCATTCATGGCTCTAGTTCAGCTCTGTGATGCCCTCTTTGAAGTAAAATTTGCCTACGTCTGATGGTTGGTGGTGGAATGAGTCAGGTCTGTGCAACAAATGGACCCTAGGTGTGTCCTGTTTGCTTTATATTGCATCTGGGATTACCAGTGCTTTCCAATATGTCAGCAAAACATGATTTAGGCCACAGATAATTAAATAATCCTTTTCACTGCTGCATTGCATTTCTGAATACTCATCAAGCTATTAAGGTTACCTGTTCAACTCTGGCAGAGACTTACCTACTGACTGGTGAAATCTAACTACAATTGTAAGCTATAATTGTCCAATAAAATA
>JAOTQW010000028.1:3438830-3451341 GCA_026260075.1 Sisor rabdophorus | reverse complement strand
CCCTGCCTCTCGCCCAATGTGCGCTGCGATAGGCTCCAGCAGACCCCCGTGACCCTGGAAAGTTCGGGAATAAGCAGGTAAAGAAGATGAATGAATGAAAGTTATTATGTAAAAATAAATTAGAAATGACACCAATATATTTTTATATATGCAAAAATCTGCACAACCATAAGAGCTCCTGGGCCTTAAATAAATAATTGTTTGAAACATTTGTACTGTTGCAATGCATTACATTACAATTTCTGCATTAAAGGTGCTTAAAGGTCTTGCTTAGGGGCCCAGCAGTGGTAAACTGTATTAACAAAAGTTTGTGCTCACCTGAGCATTACAAACACATGCGATTTTAAACATCCTTTTTCAGATTTATTACAATTTTGCTATTGGATAAAGCCTTACTCTTCTAGTAAGACTTTCCACTGTCAGGTAAGGCGGTCTAGGGTGCAGTCAGCTTTCCAAAGGTGTTTATTGATGTTAAGGATTTTGTCCTGAACACTGTTTTTTTAGTCTAATAATAGGAGCTCAGGAGCTTTGTGCTCAGGGTGAAAAGTGTTGGAATCTTTTAGTTCCAGTAAAGGAATAATGTAATGCTAAATACAATAACATTCTAGACAACTGTGTCCTTCTATATTTGTAGTAACAGTTTTGAGAGGAACCACATATGGATTGTTACACTTTTGGCAATTTAGCCTAACTTGTGGAGCTGGGTAATAAACAGTCTTCTTATTAGCAGTCCAACACATTAACTACTGATCTAGCACTTTCATAATTCCAGCTTATATAAAATGTCAGGTCTCTTATAATTAGCTTTATAAAAAAATAGTACAACACTGGCTAGTTTCTTAATTTTAAAAATTGTAGTAAATAGTTCTAGTACATAAATGTTCTTTAAGTAATCATGCGCTACATGTGAGTACACTATCTTTGTTTTACTCTTACTCTCTCTCTCTCTCTCTCTCTCTTTCTCTCCCCTCTTTCTTTTTTCTCCTTTATGAGCTTGATATTTGCAGCTAATGTCATTTAAATGCAAATGAACATTCATACATGTCAGCCTGTATGAAGATTCGAGCATGTCTTTGTATGTTGACGCGTTCGGTTTATTCTTACCTTGAATTGTTGTTGTTTTTCCCTAAAGTTCAAATATTAGCTTTTATTGTCTCTGGTGTAAATTTGGAATCTAGTCTACAGATCAGTCAAAAAAGACTTGTCCAGTGCAAACTTCGCTGTCTTACATTTCTGTAATATGTTTTTGCTCCAGATCTATCATCTTTTTTCAACAAAAAAAACTATGAAGAGATTTTTAATGATGCCTTATTACTTATCACACCTTCGCTGAACATGGCATCCATTAAATATTTCATAGGCACTAATCCAGCACATAGCTCACATCTGTACATTTGTTAGGGGCCATACGCTTCGATATATAGTCCTTATTAAGGCTAATTTTTTCTGTGTGCACAGTAGAGAGTGGTATGAGGCGGTGATGATGGCTTTGGATATGGAGAGGACGGTGTCTAAGCTCATGTTTGACTTCCAGAGGAACTCCACCTCCGATGATGACTCTGGCTGCGCTCTGGAGGAATACGCTTGGGTGCCCCCAGGTCTCAAACCTGAACAGGTAAAAGAAAGAAAATCACAGGAACACATACAGATGTGCCGTTAGGGATCAAATGCTTGATATGCTATGCACAAAGTAAAGACACATCCTTTTGTGTTGGCAGAGACAAAATCCACCTTAGTATATGGACCTCAAAGCGACATTTTGTTTACTGTGTGTGTGTGTTTTTCGCGGCATCAATATCTGTTACCTACATAAAATGGCTGCTCATTTTTAAACATTACTGTACCTACTGTAACAGAATGCTGAAATACTGTAATTCAATACAAATTTAATTTAGTCATGTAGATCTCCACAAATGAGTCATGAAGGCTTGTTGGATCAACATTTTGGTGATTTGTGCACTGTTGGCTAAAATAATTTGGCATGAAATAAGGAAAATATTTAAAGAGACCATTTGTGACAAATAAAAATAGAAATGTAAGATATTCACAGTATTAAGTTTGGCTTTTTAGTCATTCATTCTTCTTCTTTACTTGCTTTTACCTCAACTCTGGGTCACAGGGGTCTGCTGGGTATCCCAGCGCACATAGGGCGAGAGTCAGAGGTACACCCTGAACAGATCACCAGTCCATCGCAGGGCCACACATAGACAAACAACCACACACACACACTCATACTCACTCATATAGGCAATTTAAAATTCCCAGGCAACCTAATGTACATGTTTTTGGACTGTGGTAGCCAACAGGACTTCCCAGAGTAAACCGAGACAAGCGCAGGGAGAACATGCAAACTCTGCACAGAAAGACCCCTTGCTGGAGATTTGAACCAGGGATATGAGGCGATCATGCTAACCACTACACCACTGCCCAGTATGGGTACTAAAGTATTACATTTTAAGTTTTATTCTATGAATAAAAGTCCTGGAAGAAGCTCAAAAGCAGTAAAAAAAAGTTTTAAAAAAAAGTTGAAGTCTCCAGATTACATTATTTAATGATGCCGGTAAGATCCTTTGCAAGTCATCTGTCAAGCTGTACATTCATTTTTTCCTAAAATATGAATGTTGCTTAATAGAAAACCTGCAGCCCTGAATAAATCATAGGACGATGTTTGAAGTGCCTATTTTTGTCTGCTCACCTACAATTCATCTCTGATATAAATAATGCCAATGTACAGCTAGCAGAATAGTGGTATGTAGACTAAATATACCGATAAACATAACACCTTCAATGTATTTTTACTGATCTATGATAATCTGCCTTTTCTTCCAAATATCCTGTATATCCATATATCCTGATTGTTGTGTAATGAAATATTTTTATATCCTGCACCACCTTTTGTTTGTCTCATATATAATTATGAGCAGAAGTTACAGGTGAAGAGGAGTATTTTTTTCGCTGTGTGTGAATGATACTAAATAATGACACCACTGATAAAAAGGTGTGATCATGTGTGCCATATAACACAGTAGGAGGTAAATAATTGCATGTCTGTGGATAGTAGAGGTGTTTGTAAAAGAATCTTGGAATATGGGAATTGTTGGCCAGGGCCAATAAGAAAATTTCATGGTCAGGGAGATGGAAAATGGAAATAAGAAACTCCTGTTAAATAATGACCCTGTATGACACTCGATTTCAGATATAATCAGTCTCAAACACACACACACATACACACCTGATTTCCTGCTGGCAGTGCAAGATGATAGGAAACAAACGCTAAATCGCCGCGTCGGCAACCCTTTCATTTTTTGTATGAGAATAAATATAGAATTACCAGGAGCACATTTTATATCTAATGTTTTCTCAGGAGATGAAATTTTTGTTGAAATTTCTTTGCCATATTTTTTAATAATGTGACAGGAATAACATCATAAATTAAAAAGTTAATTACTTTTAGCCAAAAATTAAACAGTGGCAAATTTTTTAATTCAGGTTGTCTTAATTATACTGACCAAGAGATCCACTGATAATGATTTTGTGGTTAGCACAGTCAGTCTGATATTTTTTTCCTGGTACTCACAGATATGATTACAGATACCTGTACTTTTTTGTGATTATTTAAAATAGCAGTTGTTTGCCAAGTGCTAACGTTACTGCTAAAGGCAATTTCTTGGCGCTCACTTTTATGTTCAAATTTCACATTTTATCAGATACCTATATTTCTACCGCTTGATATTATTGAGGAACAATGTTTGCAGTCTACCATGCACAGGTTGACATTAATTTAAAAAAATTTTTCCCACACCTGGGCCTGCCATTCTGTCAGTGACTTAGGGCGAGAGACAGGGGGTACAGTCTTCAATTAACCTAATGCACATGTTTTTGGACTGTTGGAGGAAACCGGAGTACTCGGAGGAAACCCACACAAGCGCGTTGAAAGACCCCGAGATTTTCTTGATGTGAGGCGATCGTGCTAACCACTACATTACTGTGCCGCATTTATATCAATAACTAATAATTAATTATTAACAGTAATAATTGCAATAATAATCTTACCTGTAAAAATAAGCTGTGCATAATTTTTTTAAATAGTGCCATATGGTTGATGAGTCGATGGGTTTAGCATCATTATAAGGTACAGATTATTTTATGTAATATCATTTAACATAAATATGTGTATTGTTTTTCTTGCGCTTCTTCTTCGGGTTGTACATGTACATGGCAATGTAGAATCTTCCGCAACACTGTTCAGATAGTTTGAAAGAATACATCTTAAAGAAATTATTTCTAGTGAGAAAAGTTACTAAATACAGTATATGTGGTCTGGTTGGAGCCCAAGCTTGACTATACTGCTTGTGTAGCGTTGCCTATGTTTTCACTGTGTTTGTGTGGGTTTCCTCCCACTTTCAAAAATTATGCAGTTGGGCAGATGGGCTTAATCGCCCCAGGGGTAAATGAGTGTGTGAATATTTGTATTATGGTCAGTAATGTTCCTGTGTTATCTATCTATCTATCTATCTATCTATCTATCTATCTATCTATCTATTCATCCATCCATCCAGGGTGTACCCCTGCCTCTTGCTCTATGTGTGCTGTTCAACTGACCCCTGTGTATAGGCCCCAGCAGACCCCTGTGACTGAATGAATCTTTATATAAGCATCTGTTTGTCTTTCTATTCGCCTGTCTGTCTGTCTATCTATCTGTCTGTCTGTCTGTCTATCTATCTAAGCCAAAATAGATTTTGGTTTAAAACTACAATAAACACTAGATTTAGATCATCCGAGTCACATAGTCAAGATCTAACACTTGTCTGCCCAAACTAATTACCTCACTCAAACACTAAATAAACCAGTTCTGGTTGCCTGGATACTGCTCTTCACTGACAGCCCACAAGCAAAGAGCAGAGTAGTGAGCTTATGTTGAAACAAAGCTCAAGACTATATCTCGAGTTTGCAAACACACATGTAGACACACACACACACACACAAAGCTTGAAATCAGTCCTAGCAGTATAATCATGGAATTTAGTAAATGCAGCCACCACAATATGGCAGATCTTAAAACTATTTCTCAGAACACCAGATGAGTATGAATCAATGGACATTTCAAATCAAATATTCGGGTTAATGCATGTGATTATAAATAGGATAATTATATAACTGTCTTTTTTGCAAATACAAGAACTATTAACATTGTGTGTGTGTGTGTGTGTGTGTGTTTGTGTGCATGTGAGTGTGTAGCATTTGAATCTTGCTTCATAATTTTTTTTCTTCATGTCCCTGCAGTCCTTGCAGCAATAACAGTGCCCCCCCCACACCTCATTTTCCTCTTCTAATAACCATAGCCTGGCCTTTTCAGAGAGTAAACATTCGGAGGTGCATTCCTATACTGTCTAACTCAAATCTGTTCTGCTATTTTTACTTTCCATTCCTGCCAACTGACCTGTTCTGGCTTTTATTATATTTTTAGTAGCTGTAAATTTTTTTCGATTCACACTGGAGTCCATTTTAACTCCTTTTTCATGAATGTTTGCATTGGTCTACTGATTACATTTAATGCCTTTATTTCTTAAAAAAACAAGCCTCAAATTATCCTTTTTAATTGATACTACTTACAATCTAATTGCACATCTGTTATAATGACACTTGGGACAAGAGTGGCTGTAAAAGGGGAAATGGAGGGAAAGAAAATGTAATTGTTTTCCATGTTCCTGGTTTTTGTTTTTTGTTTTTCCTGGTGAGGAAGTTGTTCACGTGATGCGGCTTCGGCTCATGTACCTGCACATACAATGTTTTCTATTTATTGTGCCGGATAATTAATTGAGACATTTATGTGACGCCTCTAGCATGTATGGAAATGGGAAAAATGCTGCCAGGCTGTGTAAAATGCTGCCAGATTGCGTATTCATTTATCAATTGACATTTTAAACACTATAGAAAGCTTAAGGAAAATAATATGTGAGATGAAGTACACACATTTAGTAAACAAAGGCAAGATCATATCAAAGATGATGGCTTTTTCGAAGAAGATTGAAGTCTTCTAATATTTTATAAAACTAATCCTAGATATAGTTAAAAAATATATTACTACCACGGGTGCCTTAATTAAATTCGCACTTATAAGAGTGTGTGTCTTCATGTGTTTGTGTTTTTATACACCCAGGTTCACCAGTATTACAGTTTTCTGCCTGAAGATAAGGTCCCCTACGTGAACAGCATCGGTGAAAAACATCGCATTAAGCAGCTCCTACACCAGCTTCCCCCTCATGACAACGAGGTCAGTGCTCAAATCTTACTGATGCATTTTGCATTACAGAAATCGACTTTTCATCCCACTTAATGCTTTTGACGGCTTTCTGGCAGAACTAAAAGGATGTGCTAAAAAAATTATATACTGTTAATTTTTCAGGAATTGTGGTGTAAGCAGGTGTTTTACAAACTATTTTAATGATAGTAAGTGTAAAACATAGATAACGAGTACAGCAATTTGTAAGACATCACACCAGGGCTGACCCTGGCTCCAGAGGCACCCTAAGCGAGATTGTAGATTTACGTCCACTTATGCAACCTCCAACACCCCCCCATTTGTTTGAAGTCCAAAATGGCATTTTATACCAGTATTTTAATTTATTTTGTTAGCTTGTACCTTGTACCCTGTAACCTGTGAAATGACAATACATTTGAATCAAATTGAATCGAAATCTAATTAGTTCAGTTCTTATCTAAAAATATTTGTGCTTAATATATGGGTGTAGGGGCACACAATGGTGACAAGAGGGCAAACTTTCCAACCATCCAATTTTTTAATTCCCCACTCATTTATTATGTTGTCTATGTCAGTGGCTGGCCTTGCACCATAATTTTAATATGCCATGCACATCCACGTCATAATCTCTTTCATGAGTGTTTCTTGCAAATTAATTTACACATTTTAATCATTCATTTATTTATTCATCTTCTATACCCGCTTATTCCTGAACTCGGCACGGGGGTCTGCTGGAGCCTATCACAGCGCACATAGGGCGGGGTACACCCTGGACAGGTAGCTAATCCATCGCAGGGCCACACACACACTCACATTCCCGTACACATTTAAATGTTTCACATTTTAAAATTTATTTGTTTTTTTTTTAATGTTAAGTTTAAAAATAGAGACATGCTATATTTTAAAAAAGAATCAAGTTAGCATTTATCACTGTCATGACGTTTTTAAATTATTACATTTCTGCTTTGTATAATTAGGAAAAGGTCACAAAATGTGGTACCTTGAGAATTTCACTTGAAGTGTCTGTAAAACAAATTAGAGCATTCTAACTATTTTCGCATGAAGGTCAAAAACACTGGCTAATTTATTTGGTTTGTTTAGTGTTAATAAGGTGTTTTTCTATATTTGTATTGTATAGTCTAGAAAGCTAGCAAGGATGATTAAAAAACATCAACTAGAGAGGTGTGTTAGCTGGAGGTTGAGCTGTCTTTACCAAAATGAAATAAGCAGTTCTATATTTTTTGTATATTTTGAAGTTGGTAGAATGTCAGTACACCCCTTACATTTCTTGTAAATATTTTTTTATTTATCTTTTTTATGTGAAAACACTACAAAAATGAAAACTCTGCTACAATGTAAAGTACTGTATGTACAGCTTTTGTTACATTGTAAAAGTGTACATTACATAGTTGTTGAATGTTGGCGACCTTGCTGTCCTCCACTTCCTAATTAAGAATGCCCCACAGATGCTTAAAAGGGTTCAGATCTGGAGACATGATTGGCCAGCCTTCACCTTTACCCTTAGCTTCTTAGCTGGTCAGTGGTCATCTGGCAGGTGTGTTTGGGGTTATCATGTTGGAATATGTTGAACTTTAACTGACCACTATCCACTCTTGTTGCTGGCATCATATTCACTAAATACAAATATTAATTTTGGATCTTGCTGATGGTTGGTTATGTACGAGGCTTAAGAAAAACGACTATTAGATTGGACAAAGAAAAGATAAAGCGTGTTTACCTGGACGGTTAGATAGTTAGCTAGGCAGCGGTTAACAAGCAGAGTTGGTTATTGAAAGAACAGGAAGACCTGTGTTTAAGACCCACTGCCACAAGGGAAGTCCAGGAAGACCTTTGTTAAAGCCCCACCACCATCAGGTCTGCCACTGTTTCGTTCTTGAGCAAGACCCTAAACACTTCCTTCTCCAGTGGTGTTGAATCATAGCAGTTCAAGACTTTATAAGATAGAATATACAAAGTTATAATTTCACTGTTCCGTAAAAAGTATATTTGACAAATAAGCAGTAATATTTTTTCTAGGACAGAAGCCATGTACTTTCCTTGCTAGCAAATTAATGTTACGTTTAAAGGTTTTTAAAGTGTTTTGTTTTTAAAAAGATTTGCTTAACATTAAGAAAACTGTAATTACTAATTTTTTCAGCAATTTCATTGCATTCATCAAGTACGAGTGGCAAAATGAGGACATTTTTTAAATGTTCTTTAAAAAATGAGCTTTTTGTGAGCTTTATTTAACAAAAATATTATGGAAATTGGGCGGTGTGGTGTGGTTAGCACGGTCGCCTCAGAACAAGAAGGTCCTAGGTTCGAATCCCGGGCTCGGGGTCTTTCTGTGCGGAGTTTGCATGTTCTCCCCACGCTCGCGTGGGTTTTATTCGGGAATAACCGGGTACAGAAGATGAATGAATGAATTATGGAAATTTGGTGAACATTTTCGGGATGTTTCCTGTTAGCTGGGCTATTATATGCTATTATTATATTATTATTATTTTTACAAATTACAAATATTGAAATATATTTTTGATCATACTGACATACAGATCAGATCATAGCCCAACTATATAGGTTGGTTATGGTTATTTAACACTTTTGCACAGTCTAAACAGGTAGCTTACCTCCACATTAATAAAACACACACAGATATCCTATAGCAGGTGACCTACAAAAAATGATACACCTTCTTTAATGCATCTTTCACTTATAACATTATGACCTGCTTTAATGATTTGTATTTATGGGAAAAAAAATCGCTAGAATGATGAGGTCTGGCTCTTTCATAAGCACCCTAAAGCACTTTTGCTTGCTGCAGAGCAGGAATATCTTGACTGAACCCTCCATATTTTTTCAAACTTTGAATGGACTATACAGATGATTGTTCTACAGGCTGTAGTAAACAGCCCAAAACATATATAGCCATTTACTACAAGACATCATCTGCCAAGGCAGACCGACCACAGGCTAATCAGACCTGGATCAATATTCATGATCAGTTGATATCTTTTTATTAGCAGGCCAACACCTTAACCACTAAGCCACCACCTTTTACCATAGTTTGTGAATGCCTCTGATAACCTGGGACTGCTATTATTATATAGTCTTTCTCTGGGTCTACTCATTTATTGCCACTTTCTTTAGGAGCCTTGCACCACCTCCACAACTTGAACCCTTTTCTTTTGCCTCAGCTGCAAAAATGGGCATAGTGCAGTGTTGCTATGTAAATCTATACAGCAAATATGAAGACCTCGTGGTCTCTATACACTTGTACAACTATCAAGTGTTCCTCATTTTCCATTATACACTTCAATAATAGTTCATCTATCAGATTGATTAAAACTTTATTTGCATCAATGCAATAAACAGTACAGTTTTAAACTGCTGTTAAGAACACTGATATTGACAGGTATAACATGCTTAAACTCTGAGTTTTTATAATGACAAATAATTAAGAAAAGAAAGGTTTTATATACACTGCGGTTTCGAAGTCTGAGCAACATCATTAGGAACAAATAGGAAAGTCAATTTGTAATAATTATTATACAATTTATAATAATTTGAGGCATTACAACAAAGCTTAATTTTTACAACTGAGGGAATTTACCACAGAGTGTATTTAAATCTAATGTATGTTTTCTAGCGTGATTTAATTAAATAGAATGACAAAAAAATATAAAATGATGTTAGCAATAACAGATGTAGGAAAAATAGCACAAATGGGGGTAATATTTAAACATCTAAAATGTAGGGTAAATTACATTTTAAAGTTCATAACTGTTAAACTATGTATAAATTACTAAAATTCTAATTGTATTTGTCACATACATGATTATATATAGGTGGTGCAGTGGCGAAGTGACCTAAAGCTAGGGAATAAGTGGGTATAGAAAATGAATGAATGTGGAGTTTGCATATGGGTTTTCTCCGAGTACTCCGGTTTCCTACCACAGTTCAAAAACATGTGCATTAGGTTGATTGGTGGTTTTAAATTGCCCGTAGGAGTAAGTGTAAGTGCGTGTGGTTCTGTTTGTGTATGTTCAGGCCCTGCGATGAACTGGCGACCTGTCTAGCGTGTACCCCTGAGTTCGGGAGTAAGCAAGTGTATAAGATGAATGAATGAATGAATAACTAAATAGGTAATAAGATACCAGACAACATATAGTAAAAGGTCTTGCTTCTCTTATCCCACATTAGGAAGCTATGATACAGCACCCTGGAGCAGGAGAGGTTAAGGGTCTTGCTCAAGAGTCCAAGAATGGCAGACTTGTTGCTGGTGGATCTCGAATTCTGGTCATTCTGGTTTTCCTGGGTGGGGCTTGAACCCAGGTCTTCATGGTCTTCCAGTCAACCTTAACCATTTAAGACACCAATGCCCTGGGGAAAAAATGTAAACATATAGGAACAGGAAGATCTATTCCAATTTGTCTAACAAAATGTACCTTCTAGCTCATATATTTTGTTCAGGTTTTAATAAAAGACAATCATAGTGGAATGCAGTCACGTGAATGGATTCAGAATTCTCTAAAGTTTCGAAACATTTAAAAAAACCAATATATTTACGTTTGAATTTGATAGTGTACTTTATAGCCCAGTTCTATTTCCAAACACATTTTTTAAAGAAAGTGACTTCCTCAAGGACTACGGGGGCTCGAGAGTAACAGGGGTGTGATTTTGCCTATTTGCAGTTTTAAATTAAATGGAAGGAGGTACCAAAGTCTCTGAATAGTGCACCAATAAGTTACAGGGTCTCAGGGGTTTTACCCCAAATGCCATTGTTGCTTGGTGGACGGACGACAACATGATATTAAAAGGTGATGGATGATGATAATGATGGTTTTGTTGATAAAGGTGTTAATGGATGTCTTTAGGTGCGATATTGTAACTCTTTGGATGAAGAAGAGAAGAGAGAACTGATGATCTTTAGCAACCAGAGAAAAAGAGACAACCTGGGACGAGGCACTGTCCGCCCTCTGCCCCTCACTATAACCGGAGCTGTTTGTGAACAAGTATGACAATACAGTATAAACAACAGAAATCAATTTTTTTCACAATTACTAGTAATAACATCTAACTATTCATTGTTGTACATAATTTATTTGTTCTTATCTTTCAGTGTGGAGGACAAATAAATGGAGGTGATATTGCAGTATTTGCAACACGAGTGGGTCATGGATTGTGCTGGCATCCACACTGTTTTGTGTGCTGCATGTGTGCTGAGTTGCTTGTGGATCTAATCTATTTCCATCAGGATGGAAAGATCTACTGTGGCCGTCACCACGCAGAGCGTCTGAAACCACGCTGCTCTGCTTGCGATGAGGTCAGTTCGATAAATATTTACTCGACTTTTTGCAATTTAATCCTCTCAACAAACCCCAAGCTTAATCTCTTATCCTTTAGACTCCATTAGTCTACAACTTTGACCTCGAACATTCATTCATTAATTCATTCATCTTCTATACCCGCTTATTACCGAACTCAGGGTCACTGGGATCTGATAACCACTACGCCACCGTGCCGGCCTATATATAAATATACTAACATCATGCTAACTGTGTTTAAAAATGTCTGTTAGATAATTTAGTGATCTGCATCCATTACTTATTTCGTGATCTGCATCTGATTTTTAGTTCTTAAACTAACATCCTTTTCAATATTACCTACTTAACTTTCAAGTATTCAATGTAACTGATCATTATTACATTCTTTTGTTTGCCATGTTTCTGTAGATTATCTTTGCAGATGAGTGCACAGAGGCAGAAGGACGGCACTGGCACATGAGGCATTTTTGCTGCTATGAATGTGAGGCTCCTCTTGGTGGCCAACGATATATCATGCGTGATGGAAGGCCTCACTGCTGCAACTGTTTCGAGTCACTCTTTGCTGAGTACTGTGATGCGTGTGGAAAACATATAGGTATATTACACATGTCTGCTGAGCTGACCTTCAGGGGGTTAAAGAGAAAAATCAATAAACTCATTTTAAATTTAAAAATGACATCATGTAGGTATAATGTATCATATTAAGCTAAACCAGTGTTTCTCAACGTTTTGGAATCAAAGCCCACTAAGGCAGAAAGCGAATAAAATATAACCCCCTCATAACACCCTAAAAAGCAGCAAAACAAAACTATCCTTTGATCTAGCCATATATCTTATACTGACAGACAGACATACAGATAGACAGACAGATAGATAGACAGATAGATAGATAGATAGATAGATAGATAGATAGATAGATAGA